>JAMALN010000225.1:0-46635 GCA_023630115.1 Cutaneotrichosporon sp. PK4640
TACCCCCCTAACCCCCCTAACGTTCTCGAGCTCGACTTGCGCGGCGTCTCGGGCATGCTTGTGCTCCATGGCGGCAACTCGGAACCGCTCCCGCTCCGTGTTGACCTCGGACCGCAGTCTGGCGATCTCAGCGTCCCGCGTCTTGAGCTCGGCCCCCATCTCCTCGCCCTTGGCCTCGACCGCGGCGTGGACCTCGACGAGGGTGGCGGGGTCGACTTCGTCGTATAAGAGGCTGCAGATCAGGCGCAGGAGGTATGTCACCTGTTGCGCCACCGCTGCCGTCGACGCGTCGTCGTCCGGCTGGGAACCATGCAGCTGTCGTACGAGGACGCCCAGAAGAGCGGTAACGTACTCCAGGCCGCTGCCGGTGGGGAGAGCGAAGCCCTCGGTGAAGAGTGGGTCCAAGCGGCGGAAGACCTTCTCAAGAGACACGGCCGCGTTCCAGAACGTGCTGTACTCGTCGACGTGGTCGTTGAGGACCGCCTGGGCGCGAATCTGCGACTCGGTGAATGCTGGCTCGTCCTCCGTGAGGTCGATGGGCACCGCGTCCGCGTGACCAGGGGGCTCGACGGCATGGTGCTCGTCACCGTGAGGCTCGTCGGCGTTGAGTGGGCCGGCTCCGAGCACCTCGTCGTCGAGGGAGAAGGGCGGCGCTGTCGAGGATGGCACGCTTGCTGCGGGCATGGGGTGGTCCTCGTGGGTCTCAGGCGCCGCCTCGGACGTGGTGGCCAGGACCTGCGAGTAGAGACGGGGCGCGGCGGTGGATGGCCCTGGGAGTGGGGTCGATGGGGCTTGGCCAGCGTCACCGGCGGACTGGGCCGGGGGGGTCGAAGCGGATGGGGCTGCGACCGGCTGCGGCACGGCGGCGACCGCGTTGGCCTTCTCGGCGTCGCGCTGTTGCTTGAACGCGACCTTGATCGAGTCGAGATGCGACCTCGCCTGCACCTCGTCCATACCCGCCTCGGCGTCCCACAGCTGCAGGAGGTTGGCGACGGCGGCGTCGTCGGTGATGCCCAGCACGGGGTGCTTGCCGTTGACGGCCTTCTTGGAGACGACGACGAGGTTCTTGTGAACTCGACTCGTCGGTGATGCCCAGCACGGGGTGCTTGCCGTTGACGGCCTTCTTGGAGACGACGACGAGGTTCTTGTGAACTCGACCTTGATCGAGTCGAGATGCGACCTCGCCTGCACCTCGTCCATACCCGCCTCGGCGTCCGACAGCTGTAGGAGGTTGGCGACGGCGGCGTCGTCGGTGATGCCCAGCACGGGGTGCTTGCCGTTGACGGCCTTCTTGGAGACGACGACGAGGTTCTTGGCCGAGTTGAGGTTGGCCAGCGCGCTCATGCCGTTGCCGTTGGCCTGCCACTACCTGGTGTCGGTGGCGCCGAGCTTGATGGACATGGGCAAGATCTTGTCGTACGCCCACTTCCGCTCGGCAGGGGGGAGGCGCTTGAGCGCCAAGATGGTGCGCGCAACGCGCGGTTCGTCGCGGAGACGGCGGAGGCGCTCGGCGGGCGTGGCGTCCTTCTTACTGGACATGTTGTGGTGTTCTGTGGTGCACGCTCAGTGTTGCCGACTACCGTCTGACACATGACACAGCAGTGCCGCATGCGGCGATCTCCCCTTTGCGATAGATTCTCGTGCAGCGCCAACGAATGTTGAAGGTGGCACCGCAGACAGGTGGGCTCAGCTCTAACCTAGGCCATAAGGGGCGGAAACGAGCGCCGTATCAGTTCCTTGAAGTCTCCCTTGGGCGAAGGTGCGCTCACCTCCCCTGCGAGCGGCGTGCACCATTACTCCTTTGGCTTGGGCGAGGGGTGTGAGGCTGCGTGTGAGGACAGCCAGTCGTCCTTCCGCCCCAGGAATCAGCCATGAAGGTATCTCGTGACTCGCCAACACCTTGCTGTAGTGGCCGTACGCTGCGGCGCGAGAGACATCCAGATATCAGAGTACTACCAACAAGCCGACCTTGCCCCCTAACCCTGCCGCCGCCTTCCACCCTCGACTTCCGGCTCCACACACACACCTCACCGAGCCAAGTCACTGCCACATGCATATCCCTACTCGTACCGTGGTTCATTATGAAGGCGCGAGCCAGGGAGGACTGGGTCCCCTTAAAGAGTGGGAGGGTGGGGCTTGAGGCCAGTGATCTCGCCCATGGCCTTGATCCAAGCCGAGACGCGGGGCGTGTCGTTGTCGCCCTCCCAGATCTTGTCATTGAGGGTCGGGTGGATAGCCGAGGCCAGGTACCAGCCAAACACGATCGAGTCGGCGTGGCTCGCCTGGTCGCTGAGGATGAACTTTCCGGGACGGCTCTGGAGGAGCTCCTCGAACTGGCGGATGACGGCGCGGGCCTTGGTCACGCGTGGACCGTACTCGGCCGGTTCACTGAGGACCGCGGCGTCGCGCTTGTACTGGTCGAGGTCGTTGCCGTACTTGTTCTTGAGGAAGTACTCGCGGTTCACGGGCTCGGTGTGGCCCGCCATGTCCGTCGGGAGGCAGATGAACCAAAGGACTCCGGCGAGATGCTGGAGGACCCAGGGGGCGATGTTGGCAGTCTCCTCGTCACCCTGGAGCAGCTTGTTCGAAGGGTCGTGGTTGGCAGCAAGCTTGAGATTAGCTCGGCCTTGCGTGCGATACTCACCCACTTGGCAATCACCCACGAGTCGGTGATGTACTCGTTGTTGGGGAGCTTGATGGTCGGGCAGGTGACCTCGTTGTTGCCGCTGTCGGTCGCAAGCTTGCCGCGCACCTCTGGGAACGTCATGGGCACAGACTCGTACGGCACACCGAGGATGCTGCGGGTGTCAGCAAAAGAGCGCATTGGCAAGCGATGGTACTCACGCAAGGTCCGACTTGACCGCCCAGACCCAAGGCGACGCGTTGACGTCGGTGTCGTGGCTGAGAACGAGCTCGTAGAGAGTGAGAGACATGTTTACAAACGGCGTGTTTGGAGAAGCTTTATTGAGGCTGGGTAGTGCGCAAGGTGGTGTGGATGCGGAAGTGAGAGGAGCGTGTTGGTGAACAGAAGACGTCCAGCTCATCGCCTTAAGTACCCATGCAGTCGATGCAGTCAACACGTCGGTGACCTAATCGTGACGATGGTCGGCTCTCCTATTGTGCGCTTCCCGCACCTTGACCTCAAACGCCAAATGCTAAAATGACGTTCCAACTAGGGCAATAGGTGTGAGACAGCTGGACACAGCTGCCTGCGCCTCAGGGTGCACATGCACTCTGACGATCCGCCTCCCTACGACCCCGGGGAAGTCGCAGGGGGTCCGCCGTTCGTTGCCGAAGGGTCTGTTAGCCTCCTCCGCATGTGCCAATGGTGAAATGCCACTACCACCCGCCTTCCTTTCCAACCACAAGCCCCCTCAACCAGTACCCGCCTGGGCGGGGGTGGGGACCAGCAGCCAATTGGCAACCGAGCCTGGGCAGCTGAGTGGGATACCCATCTTCTGGACAGGGTCCGACTCCAGACTCAACGTCAGAGTGGCAGACTCTGTTGCCCCAACCGATTCAATGCCTCAAACCTTACGACCGCGGCTCCACCCTCGCCCCCCAGCGCTCCAGGGCTCAGATCGAAATGAAGCGGACCCCAACCATGCAACAGCCACGATGCCACCCAGCGGCGCCTAATACCTCGTTCCTGCCATTCGTGAGGGGCATTCTAGGTGGCGGTGGCGGCAAACCCGACAACGAATGGGCTCAGGCACACCACATAGCAACTGAGAGAACGCGTTTCAAGCCGATACCTCTTCAGTCGTGAACCCCCACCCAACCCCACCCCACGTATTCAGGTCCGCTTCCGCTCTCCTCCCTGCCTTACCCCACTAATGAACCTCGGCTCCCACCCTGGCCCTCGCCTCCCCTCCGAAGAAAGGGCGGTAAGCTTCGATCACTATCTGCCATCCAGGCGCCATCACTCCCGGTGGCGGCCCCCATTCTTCTGAACGGTCAATTGACACTTGTAGAACAAGATCAGCCATGGAGATGGACGTTGCCAGGCACGTCCTATGCACTCGAAAGCCCTAACACCCCGGTGACTGTGCAATGCACCGCTCAGCAACGCGCCCCCCGTTTTACACGGCGCGCTCAACCAACGCACGAATGCACGTTCCCCTGACAGAGAAGATGCGCGGTTCGCTGCCTTGTTCGAAGGCGCCTGCTGGCGGGGTGGGTGACACGGTGCGATGGACACGCAGCCCCTTAGTTGTGCCGTACCTCAGCGGCCGACCGCCAGCCCCTCTTCTGAAGTGTGCGCTGTTTCCGGACCTGGTGACCTGCCATCTTGCGTCTGTGCTGGAAACATCCAGGGACGCGCTTCCGCTGCGGAGGAGTCTCTGCTTCGTTCGTTGGATGGGACAAGTTCATTGCATCTGCTCCGCTCTCCGGATTCTTGGCTGTTTGTAGGTTGGATCGACGAGCGCGCATGTGGTTTCAAGCCACCAGCAGCGTCCAGCAGTGTCTGGACTCAGGACGGCGAAGTCAGTTACGTTTATCGTCAGCGCCGCAGCATTGTGCATTGTGCACCAGTTGCCACTAAAGCTTGATGTTGCCGCCACACAACCGTATTTCGATGTGGCCGCCCTGGCAATGCTCTGGTCGGTCAGGTGATCTGGCTCCAAGGCCTCTTCCCTGGCTGTAACCGGATCGCCTCGCGGAATGGCAACCAGGTGCAGCCACCTCGTGAGTGCGTCGTGCGTGCGCTTCCCGCTCGCATGGCTCACGAGCCCACGAGAGAGGCATGCATGACATGACGGAGGTTGCTATTCGCGCACTCCCTTACCCACCCTGAAACATGGACTTGCGTTGCTTTGTGAGACTTGACTGGACCTGACCCGACCGCGGAGGATGCGTATGCTGTTGAAAATGCAATGCTGCACCGCACCACCTGAGCCACCTGACCCAACCCACCCCGGGGCCGTTCGGCACCCGACGCCTACGCAGGTGCCCCGATCAATTTAGACTCTACGAGCTGCTGCCGAGCTGCCGAGCCCTTCCACTCCCTTTAGGACCAAAGTTGCCCCGAACCCCTACCACCGTGATCCTGGTCGTCGTGATGATTGATGACAGACCACCTGGGCACGCATTGCCTGTTGCGGAGCATGTCCAAGTCGATCTCTCCGACATCGACGTGCTCAAGCCCGATAAGCTCTCGAATCATTCAGGGAGGGTGATCGCTTTTGACAGCCAGCTCCCTGCTGCACAATGGTAACGTCGACTGTGTCACGGTTGGTCGGGGAGCTGGGAACAGGCTGAGAAGAAGTGGGACGGCCTCCGAGGTCGTCACCTGACTGCAGCTGCCCTCCGGGTTGATGCGAATCGCGTCCGTGGGCACGCTGCACGCGAGGTGTACAGTACTGCGGCCCAGCTCGGTCCCCACCCAAATGCTGTGCTCTCAGCACCTCGCTGGGGCAACGTGCGGTCTTTGGAGGTCAAACTCCACCTTTGATTCTACGCCTCATCTGGCGTCTCTGGCTGTATGCACTATGGGTCCCCAGCGAGTTGTGGCGCTCGATGTCTTGGTATGTCTCGAATTAAGCAGTGGCTGTGTCAGTCGTCGCTTCCGTCGCTTTCAAAGGTTTCCAGGTCATTTCGACCAATGCTGTGTCCGAATTAGTCAGGGACTGCATAGCTTTGTAAGCTTATTCAACTTACAGTGTAGGTGTGTGGACTTCCTTCGCCACCCGCTCGGTTCGATCGTGACCCACCACGATCATAAACGCGAGCAATGCAATGGACTCGGCCAACATCTCTCCCCCTTTAGCCTCTCAATACCTCCTCACATGTCTCTCGCAATGGGTCGCCCATCCAACAAAGCCTACAGTAAGTTCCACTGCAGCAGGTCGGCGGAGAACCGGGCCACGTTAACCACAGTCATCGGTGTCGGATCAACAAAGTTTGACAAGCCCCGTGGTGAACGGGACTACGACGAGCTCGGCCTGGAAGCTACCATCAAGGCACTAATCGATGCCGGTGTCACCTACGATGAGGTCGAGTACGCCGCTTGCGGGTATGTCTTTGGGGACTCGACATGCGGCCAGCGAGTGCTCTACCACCTGGGCCTGACTGGCATTCCCATTGTCAACCTCAACAACGCCTGTTCTGCCGGGTCTGCAGCTTTTGTAAATGCCGTTAACACGGTCCGCGCCGGGCAGGCCGACTGTGCCCTGGCGGTCGGCTTTGAAAAGATGGCCCCAGGCTCCCTGTCCACACCGTGGACGGACAGGATCTTCCCCATGGCCGGCACCCTGGCGCAGCTGTGGGAGATCGAGGAGCAGAACGGCTATGCCGAGCCTGAGACTGGCCCCTATGCGGCCCAGATCTTCGGAGCCGCCGGCCGCGAATACTGCGAGCGCTACGGGGCACGCCCCGAGCACATTGCCGCCATCGCAGCCAAGAACCACACCCACTCGGCACGTAACCCTTATGCCCAGTTCCGCGTACCCCTCGGCACCACCGAGGTGCTCAAGTCCCGCCGCGTGGCCCGGGATGTGACGCTGCCCATGTGCTCGCCCACATCTGACGGGGGTGCGGCTGCGGTGGTGGCGAGTGAAGCCTTCGTCCGCAAGCACGGCCTTCAGGACCGTGCCGTGGAGATCGCTGCCGTCGCCGTAGCCTCGGACTCGTCCCTCCTCTACAACGCTCGCTCCCGCATCGAGCTTGCAGGCGCCGACATGACGCGCCGTGCTGCCAGGGCAGCCTTTGCCTCCTCTGGGCTGTCGCCTGCCGACATCCAGGTCATGGAACTCCACGACTGCTTCGCGTCCAACGAGCTCATCACCTACGATGCTCTGGGGCTCTGCGAGCCCGGAACCGCCCACAAGATCGTCGAGGCAGGCGACAACACCTACGGCGGTCGATGGGTTATCAATCCGTCTGGCGGCCTCGAGAGCAAGGGTCACCCCCTCGGCGCGACTGGACTCGGGATGATCTTCTCAGCTGTCCTGCAGGTGCGCGGCGAGGCAGGTCGCCTCCAGGCCCCAGGTGTCCGCAATGCTCTCACCCACAACGTCGGCCTGCGCGGTGCCTGTGTAGTCTCTATCCTCCACCGCCCATCCTTCTGGAAGCCAGGCTCGACCGCCGCCACGCGTTTCGGGTATAATGTGGCGGACGAGGTGCGCCAGATATCGGCCTCTGATCTCGCAAAGGTTCGATCCCAGCAACACTATTCCGACTTCATCCCGCCGCCTCTTGGTGGCGCTGGCTGGACCGGGACCGGGCTCACCCATGATGTCCCGGCCCCGCGTGCCCGACTTTAGACAGCGGGGACGACCACAGGCACTAAGCTCGCGTTGTTGTAAGAAAGTGCCATGCTGCATGCCGAAACTGTATGTAATTCTCTTGTATCTGTGTAAGGAGAACCGAATGCATTGTGGAACGCACAATACCAGCTGTTTGCTGGCCAGTTTCAAAGAACTACACATTAGAACGGAAGGGGTAAGGAGGCAGCCGCGTGATGCCGGCACGGGAGCGGACTCGAGGCCTGGTACGCAATTTGCCCCCGACGGGACCACGAGGCTTTGTCATGGATCTGGAGGCATCGTGGGTTGTGTCCGACAAGGGGCAGGGCGGAAAGGTGCCTCTCCAATTCCATGAGCCTGGCGTGAAAAGCATTGCGTAAGCTCTTGTTCCTGGGCGGGTGACGATTGGTGCCTCTCTCCAACAAACGCACACTGCAGAACATGGGAGAGAGCTTGTCCGAGCGGATGTCGTAATGGGAGAACTGTCGTCTGACAAGGCCTCGCGTGGGGAACGACTCTCCTGACACAGACTGCCCGCTTTGACGACATGAAATTGCCCGCTGCGATCATGCTGTAATATTGAGCTCGTTGATGGCCATCTGTTGCGGAATCAGAGTGCATCAGAAACGATCAAAGTGACGTTAAGCACGGCTGAGACGGCAGTCAAGTCCACTCTGGGTAGTGAAGCTGCTCGCCATCTTACCACATCTCTGGATCTGGTCAGTAAGCCTCCCAGACCGCACATTGTGAAACGTATCCCGGGCAACTCGCGGGCAACGGGCACCCCCACCAACGTGGCCCGCGTGCCTTGCATCCATCCTCCAACCAGCACTGAGCTGGCTGGACGGATTCGTCGGAGACCGAAGTCTTCAGCGAGCTCCTTGTCCGGGCACGTACATGGCTGATCGGGATGGCTCACGCTTCCCGCGCGTGACGGCTGGATCGTTTCAGCCAGTTGGATTCGCCATTCCAGCGACTGCAGGAATCGTGTCGCACAAGGTTCGAGCTAGAGCAGCCGAACTGAATGTGGCGCAAGTTAGCAATGCCCAGGCGTGGCGGTCGGCTCGTCGCTGAGCAACAGCCACTTGTGGCGCCACCCCTGGGCGTTTTGGCTCCAGGTCGCTTCGAAAATCACTCCGAATCGACTAGCTCTGGCATTACAGTGTGCGCATGTAGTTTGTGAATCATCGCATGCCGTCCACGTTGTATGGTGGGGAGAGAGCATCACGGCGAGGCATGCCAGCGCTAGTCCCTGGTCCGAGCATGGTGTCGGGGCGCTAACCTTGCCTTGGGGTCATGTCCGGACTCTCCGCTAACGTCACCCTCCTCCGCCCGCCACACCCTGGCGCAGCAGGACCGCAGCTTCCGGCGGCACGCTCCACCCGGGCCTGACCAACCTTTTGTGCCACTCCTGGATCCCGCTCCACGCTCCAAGAACGCCCTGCCGTCATGCCGCATGCTCGGCACTCTCGCCGCCGCACAAGCAGCGCGCGATCCGCGCGGTGCCCTCCGCTCAGCGCAGACGACGAGAGATCCGAGGCGCAAAGCAATGTGGAGCCTAGACCGGGCCATCATCTCGCTGAGCAACTCTGCTCCGCATCCGCACCAAAGCCAATTCGTCGCAACATACCTCATTCGGATCATCCTCGCAAGATCCAGGTTACCCGTTGCATACCCGTTGCACGGCAACCCCCACCCAGAACTCTGCTGCAGAGTGTCGATCACGACTGACCGGCAGCCATTCCGCGGCGCGCGATATGCCGATGAACTGACAATGGATACGGCGGGGTCCGCTCCACCCACGCTCCAACGACAAGCTGGTCGGGTTCCCACGCTTGCGCACTCCTGTGGCAACTTGCTGGAGCAGGAACGTCGGCTCCGTCGTCCGCCTCCTTGGCTTAGGTAAACCGGCGGAATCTCGCAGTAACTCAACTGCACAGCATCTTGTGCTCGTAGCCGCCAGGAACAGCACAAGTTCAGCTCCACGCTGAGTCACGATCTGCGGAACCGCGGGAACATCCATCTACCAGCTACCAGAGTGCCGGACACCGCAGCACCGTACCTGGCGCGCCCACCACGGTAACGTCCACCCGCATCGGCACCGGGTAGAGGGCGTTTCATCTGTGGACCCCGCTCCATCGTCGTCCCCCGAGGGGGGTAACGTTTCAGTGTCATCCTCCGTTGGATGTTACGGCTTGCCAAGGTGGACGGGGCTTGCAATGAGAAACGCAGCACCAAAGACACTGCCATACGGTATCAGTGAGCACTGTTTGTTTCTGGCCGTCCCCCATTCTAGTCAGCATCTCTCAGTTCACACCCACAACGTACTCCTCGTCTTCACAGCGCGCCACACGCTGAAAGAGTACATGTACAGAACAAAATGATGGCCTGGTAAAGCTGTAATTTGGGTAAACCTGCTAAATTGCGTTGCCGGCGGCAATGGCCTTTGGCCAATGACATCAGTCGTACCGCCCACATGGCTGCTGGAACTGTTGATGTCGCCAACTTGGACATCGGATCCCCACTCACCTCCTCACTCTTATAACTCTGCCGCTCACCACGACAGCTAGCACGGCACCCACACTTGACCTCTACGCTCACATAGGATTTCCAACGCAACATGGTCCCCGCACTCCACACGCCCTCCTTCGGGCGCTACTCGCCGAAGGACAAACAGAGGTAGACTGCCTGGCGAGACGGCGCTCACCCCAGCTTCTCGTCAGTCGAGCGCCCTCGTGTCGAGCAGTACTGGGACACGCGCTAACGCCCAGCTACAAGACAGTAGTGCATCGGTGAGATCGCTCCCCGTGTCCGCTGACTCCAGATGGCCTGTTATTCTGACCAACATCGTGTCGGCGGTCAGCTCGGTGAACCTCACCCTCGGCGAGGGCGAGAAGGACAAGCTTGCCGAGGGCAAGGAGATCATCCGGAAGCTGAGCGAGCTCAAGCACAACATGGGGCGCAACGGTGTTCTCCAGTGAGGCGGCGTCGAGGGCACGCGGAGCGCTCTCCGAGGTCGTGACTCTTCGCTGACGCCAGGCCCATTCCGGATGATGGGGACGGGAACCGCGCATGCTACAACGACGAGCTGGCTACGACCCCGGAGGAGGACAAGCGGTGGTTCACGATGAACTGGCTCTTTGCCGAGTGCTACCTGTGAGTACGCTGCATATGTGCCCCACAGCAGACACTACCTCGGCACCATGCTAACACCAGCTACCGCCTCCTGCGGACGTTCTTCTCCCTCACCACCCACTGGAAGGCGTACGACCCGTTCTTCGAGTCCAAGGCCGAGACGTACAAGAGCAGCTCGGGCGCGATCGTCCACCTCGCCAATGCACTCAACGCCATGGTCGCGAACACGCGGCTGCAGGACGGGTGGGAGGCGGACAAAAGCCCCCTCGAGATGGCCTTCTGGTGAGTGCAGGGGCTGGAGCGTGTCATGCCATGACTCACTCTCGGCAAGGTGTTTGCATCGGTCGCTGACATCAGGGAGATGGTCCAAGCCGACCTGTGGGGCAACGCGACCGACCTCTCCCTCCTCGTCGACTTGAACTACGCCGACCTGCAGAAGCTGCAGGCTGTCGGCGTGGCTGCGCAACAGGAGCAGGCCACTAGAATCTTGCGCGACGATCTGCCCCGCGTGTGGGAGCTGCTGAAGACTGTCAAGGGCGGGCGAGTTGACATTGTTCTGGACAACGGTGAGTGTGCGTGGCTGGAGGGTGGACGTTACGCCCCTCGACCAGACGCGCGCGAAGACGAGGGCACCCGACACTGACGCCAAGCGGGCTTCGAGGTGTACACTGACCTCATCCTTGCCGACTTCCTCGTGTCATGTACGCCCTTCGTCGACACCGTTGTCTTCCAGTAAGCGTGCCAGTTGAACTGTGCTGACACTAGCCCCAAGCTCATCCCGTGGTTTGTCTCCGACGTCCTGCCCGGCGACTTCGAGTACGTCTTGGCCACGACTCGGCTTTGCCATTCCTCGCTGACAGACAGGTGGGCGATCGACTCGCTCCTCGACCCCGCGTTCTTCTCGGCCCACGCCAACGTTTCTGACCAGGACACTCACGAGCTCAGCGCCCTCAGCCGCCGGTGGCGCTCGCACGTCGCCTCGGGCGTGTTCCGCCTGTCCGTCCCCACCTCCACGCCCATCGGCACGGACGCGCCGGCCGCCAACTTCTGGACGACGCAGTACGCGTACGCGGACCTGCCTGCCCTCGACCCCGCGCTTCTCGCCGAGCTGCAGAAGTCGGACCTGGTGATCTTCAAGGGCGACCTGAAGTGAGTGCCAGCCTGCGAGCGCAGAGACAACGTAGATGGGCGAGGCAGATCGGCCAGGACGCAAGCCTGGCGGTCTGCAACTGGCCGAGGGAACGCACCGCGCCCTTCACCACCTGGCTGACTTCGGGACCGTACCACTGGCGTCGAGCTGACACCTTTAGCTACCGCAAGCTGGTTGGCGACTGCAAGTGGCCCACGACGACGCCGTTCGAGGAGGCCCTTGGTGAGTGGGAGTGGCGCGCGCTCAGACTTGGAGCATAGACGAAGCTAACCCCAGGCCCGCTCAACGGCGCCATCAACCTTGTGTCTTTGCGTACAAACAAGGCTGATACGATGTAAGTTGGTCTCAGCGCCGTCTGTCCACTCCTGCCAGCTCCCCTTCTCGTACTCTCCTCCCTCCCCCTCCCCCTCCCCTCCCCCTCCTCTCCCCTCCGCCTCCCCGCGTGTTCTAGCTGACGTGCAGCTGCGGCCTTGCGCCCGGAATTGAGGAGCGCATGGACGTCGAAGCGCCCGACTGGCGCGTCTCGGGCAAGTACGCCGTCGTGTCGTTTGCGCCTCGCACTCAGTAGACCTGGTCAAAGGGACCAACATTAGAGCGATGAGCTGCTGGAGCACGTGCTGGGGCAAGTCGTGGCCGTGTCTCGACCCCTGACTGATCGCACAACGTACTGATGTAACCATACCCGTCTTTACGGACAGCAAGGCGCAGCGGCGCAGTCCATCCCCTCCCAGACGTGTCGCCGACTACGAGCCGGAGGAGCACGGTTTCGCCGACGAGAAACGCCTCGCGGCTGGTACAGCACATCTGTGGTCGCCAAACTCTGCCCCAGACGAGCGTCGAAGAAAAGCGCGACTTCTTCGACGCCGGCGCACGTCGGCGAGCACCGCCTGAAGTGAGGCCTGCTTGTTGGCAGCTTCACCTCCAGAGCACAGTACCATCACAACGACGACACACTGGCGCTCTGGCCGTCTGTGGTCGCGTCCATGACCCCTCGACACAGCACAGACGCCCCTGTTGGAACTTCTGCCCAACTACTGCCACTTGACCACTCGCTCTGGCCCTCTACCTGCTGACTCCACGCCCTTGAGCCGCTACTCACACTGATCCTCTGGGAGCGGCCCCTCGCGAGCGCGTACCAC
Source organism: Cutaneotrichosporon sp. PK4640 (assembly GCA_023630115.1). Classification (NCBI taxonomy): domain Eukaryota; kingdom Fungi; phylum Basidiomycota; class Tremellomycetes; order Trichosporonales; family Trichosporonaceae; genus Cutaneotrichosporon; species Cutaneotrichosporon sp. PK4640. Next base: position 12,672 of record JAMALN010000225.1, read on the forward strand.
GGGTATGGCGCTTCACCGCATGCGAGCGTACTGTAGCGACGTGAACAGATGGTGTGGTGTCCAGGCCCTGTGATCTGTCAGCCACGGTGCTGCGGACTGCGAGCTGCTCCACACTGTCGTGCACAAGTCACCCTGTAGCTTGTGGCTTGTGAGCCACAGTGCGAGACTGCGTGTCCTCACGCCAGCGTTCGCGCCTGTCTATTGGAGGGAACTGCCCTCGCTCCTTGTCGATGATCGGAGACGACACCCCTTGAGATCTCGGTCCATGCCTGTCACCTTGACCACCGTTGTGGTTCGTCCCGGGCTGCGCTGCTTCGCACTCTCGTGCCCATGCTGGCACCATATCACCGACCGAGCTACGAGGAGCTATTCGCGGCCCGTGAACGTCACAGTTCCAGGCTCTGTGGGCTGCGGACTGCGTGCACGCGGCACGTGCAAACGGACAGATCAGGCGTACCCCAACCCAGTTGCGTTCTAAACACAGTCCGCAGGCGCGTGCGCGTGCGGAACGCAGCCAGCTACCCTGCACACGTTTCCCAGCCTCCGCAGCCTCCTCCGCAGCAGCGGGCCCTTCTCAGCGATCCAGCACGCCGCCCCAAGGCGTAACAAGCATACCAGCATTCCAGTGCCTGCCGCCGACGCGTCCGGCACGCCGTTTCGCGTTTCGGGGGTGCTCATCTCGCGTGCGCGTGTCGTCATCCGACGCCGAGTCGTCTAGCTGAGAGCCAGTGTCGTGCTTTACTACCGGGGTGACGTGGCGGTCCCGTCGGACTCGGGGTCGATGCACTCCGGGTCCGCAGGGACCGCAGGGGTACACGCCCACCCCACCCGAACCAGAGCACCGCCTTGGGGCGGTGCAGGTTGTGGCTCTTTATAAAAGAGGCGGGCGGTGCATCCCCCCCTTCTGCATACACTGCACACACTGCATCCTACACACTGCCAGCTGGTCGATGCGCGACGCGCGACGAGCGCGTCCAATTGACGCGTGATGGACGCGTTGAGCGCAGCGCGTCCAGCCTCCCATTCCACACGCCACACTCGCACCATCACCCCATCCTCTTCGCACACTACCCATCCCCCGCCAAGCTGCTGCGGCTCCTCTGCTGCTGATGGTTCATATACTGTGCCATGCAGTGCGAAGGGCGCGGGCGACAGCGCGTGTTCTCGACTTCTCGCTCGCGATCGCTCGTTTGACATTCCATCACACTGTCTCTCGACTTGTCTCACACTCACCCTCTACCCACATCACTCCCACCTCCTCCACCCCCTTCTACCACCCAGCCTGTTACCCGGACCTGCAGACACTCTCAGCAAGCGACCGACTCGCACTCCCCACCCAGGCACGCGCTTACCGCCATGCGCTGCGGATCTACGGATCTGTGGGCCAGCCACGGCCTGAATGGAGAGTGAGAGCGTGACTGCAGGTCAATTGGCCTGAGTTGGAGACGGACGGCGGCCGCTCAAGTGCCCCGCTGGCCTCGTCCGGTCACGGCGCCACCAGTTCATGTCTCGCCAACCGCGAATGGCCCATGGCGCCCTCGCTCGATCTCGGCTCGTCCCCGATGTGACAATCGCGCACCGCGGCACAGGCCGCTGCAGGTGACCGGGGTGGAGTGTTGGTCATTGATTTGGCTTGGCCCGAGTCGTGAAAGGGTCACCGACGGCTTGGCATGCTGCGCACTGCGGGGGCGGTGCACACATGCCTCAAGGGCTGCGGGGCAGTGGGTGGGGGATCGTCCACCAGAGACACAGATGTCAGTGGGCGATGCAGGCAGGACGTTGGGGGTGCACGGCCAATCTCAGGCCAGGTGATTCACCTCACCATCCTCCCCGCTGCACACAACACACTGGCGGGCCATGCCACCCCGAAGCCGAGATGTGTGCATGTGTGCAAGATGAAGCTGATTGTTCTGCGCGCCGAAACGTCTCGCTGATCTTGTTCGCTGGGATTTTATCTTCTCATGCATACGGCCCACCACGGCCTACTAAAATATGACTAGGCAACGTCCCACGTCGCCGCGACTAGAAAACAATGAAAGCGCGGGGCGGGTGGGATTGAGCAAGCCCCGACAACGGACGCGGAAGGAAACTCGAGATCCGAAGGCGAGAACCAGCTCCTACTTGAATCCGATACTTAGAAGAGGTAAGCGGCACCGGCGACGGCGAAGGCGGCGAGAGCGGCCTCCTTGCCGGGGATGAGGGCAGTAGCACCCGAGGTGGGGGAGGCAGCGGGCGAGGAGGCAGCGGCGCCGCCGGTGACCGACGAGACCTTGGAGCCGACGCTCGAGAGGGCGTTCGAGGCGCCGGACTGGACCGACGAGAGGACCGACGAGGCCGAGGCGACGGCGCCAGTGGCCGAGGCCGAGACCGAAGCAGCCGACTCCGAAGCCGAGGCGGCCTCCGAAGGCGACTCCGAGGGCGAGGCAGCGGCGTCAGTGGCCGAGGGGGTAGCGGCCGAAGCGTCACCCGAGGCACCGGCGGCGCCGCCCTGGCCAGCGCAGAGAGTGCCCTGGAGGGCGGTGGCGGCCTCAACCTGGTCGGGGCACTGCCTGGAGAATGTCAGCGCGAGCTCGAGTCGTCTCACGTCATTATAATTACTCACGACTGGATGCACTGGAGGGCACCCTCGACGAACGACTGCGACGCGCAGATGCAGGCGAAGTCGGTGACGCCCGAGCAGCCGGCACCCTGGGCACCCTGGGTAGCGCAGGTGAGGATGCAGGGGTTGATGGTGCTGGGGTCGAGCCTGGGGGGTCAGCGGCTGATCGGAAAGGTAACACGGGTGGATGGTGGGTGGGTAACGGATCGTGGCCCAGGCCGGCACGATTGGTGCGGGGCTTCAGGGCGGGCAAGGCGGGCCGTCATACGGCGGGGTGGGCCTTGCATGATGATGGGTGTGACGCGTTTCCGGCTCTCAGAGATTTGAGCCGGGCGACGTCCGTCGCACACACAACGACGGGAGCTGGTGCGTGTGCAGTGGCGATGGACGCTGTGTCGTGCGGACAACAGGGAAGGGTGGGTGGACGGCGAGGCCAGACAGAAGGAAGGGGACGGTATGTGGGGCCGGCGGCAGACGAAGAGAGGGGGAAGAGACTCACTGGGCAACAGCGACCGAAGCGAGGACAGCGGCGGCGGCGAAGTACTTCATTGTGTAAAGAAAGTGAAGGGGTTTTGGTGGTGCGGGTTGAAGGCTTCGAGAGAGGTAGAGAGCAGGCGAGACTTGGGGATGAGGAAAGGAGTAGTAGAGAGACTGTACTTTATAATAGATGTGGGGAGGTGGGGAGGGGGGGGAACTGGACGGGGGGAGAGGCAGATGCGAGAGGGATCCACACAAGGGCAAGGGAGAGCGCGCGGGGGTAGGGACTCACGCGGGGCGGGGAATAGGGTTACGAATGGCATCCAAAAGGTATCAAGGCACAAGAGCAGAGGGTCCCGGGGTTCAACTCGTCTACTTGCCGCGGGAAGGGCCCAGATGGGTGGGTGGTGGCCGTGGGCATGGGGGCCAGGCCAGACGCCCAGGTTGCCCAGGTTGCAATCTGCATCTGAATAGCCCAATGGTCGGTCCGAGCCCCGCGTGCCGTGTGCCGTCCGTGGCCGGAGTCGCCCGGCCCACGCAGGACAGATGTCAGATGGGCAGCTGGGGTGAGTGGGTAGGTGCATGGGATGATTGTTCCTTGGCGGTTGGATGAATCTGGGCGCTCTGTGATCCGAAGACCGCGCCTCTGCTCTGCTGCCACTGTTGGGCTCACCTCAGCGCTCTCGATTTGGACCTCGCACCTCGCATCTCGCACCTCGCACCTTGCACCTCGGTGGTAGATCCTTTGGTGGCCTGGCTGTCCTTTGGCCTCTGGGTCTCACACTGAGCCCCTCTGAACCTCTGCCCGGCTACAACCCAAACTGCTTCCTTTGGTCTGTGTCCCATTTCTCTCTGGCGCTACAGCCATCTGCAATTCAGCTGCACTCGCCAGACCTGTGCAAAACGTTCAAGACTCCTTTAGTCTGTGATCTGTCAGCTATCGTATGCATAGTGTCCTGCTCTGACTGGTGCCCCCGCGATTGGCCGTGGCCCGAGTCTAGATAGAGTACGCCTCGTCCCAACTGGCCAGCAGCGGGCCTAACCGCCTCCCGAAGCCCCCAAGCCACATGCCCAAGGCGCACTGCGTGCCGCCTCGATCCCGTCCTTCCAAGGACGCTCCAGGCTTCTGGTAAGGTTAGGCTGACCCAGCCGCTGCATCTTCCTACGTCCTGTGTACATGGGTGCGTGCTCCGCTCCAGCTTCCTTTGACCGCGGGCCGTGACCACCCAAGTCTTCCTTGGATCTTGGCCGCAGCCAACGCCGCCCCGCGCAGTCCGCTGCGCTGGCTATTCCTGCACCCCCCCCCCCAATCAGCTCCCCCGGCTTCTAGCATCCGCACGGACGCCCCCGCTCCGTGCAGAGGCGCGCAGCCCGAGGGCGGCGGTGCCCTCCGTTTTGCATCCAGTCGATCCGGCAACTTGCGCATTGCCGTAGCGTCGATTGAAGCTGCGCTCGGTGCCCTCGGCACCCTGGGGCCCATGTTTGCCAACCACAGACTCGCACATGAATCCGATGTTGGCCGCATTGGCCGGCCCGGCGACCAGACGCGGCGCAGCACACAGACAAGACAGGTGCAGGAGCGGCAATTGATGGCAAAGTGGGATGAAGATCCGATCCCTGAGGAGCGCGAGTCCCTTTGCGTCAGCGGCATGAAAGTTGCACCTGAAGCACGAGAGCAACAGGCGAGGGACTCGAAGCGAGAGGGTTGAGCGGCATGTGCTAGCGGACAGATTGTGGGGCCAACCGGCATTTCGACCAAACTAGGACAGGGACAGGGCACGGCACCGGGCATGCGGGGACCGGCCGGTGAAATAGACGCAGGGTACGTGACAACTCTGTGGTGCTCATGCGCCTCTTGTGACCCGCTTCAGAGCAGAGCTAGCTAGAACTAGGACTGAGATTACCTCATGTGGAGGGGGGCAATAGAAGAAATGACGCTTGGCACTGCACCGCCTCGCTGCTAATAACAATCCATGCGCAGCAGGCACCCAGCGATTGCACTTTTGTCTCTCGACATTACAACTCTCCCAACATTTTGGGCGCGGAGCTGCGGCGGGCCGGAATCACGGCGACCAGGCCGAGTACTGCACGATTGGAGAGTGACCGAGCAACAGCAGAAGACGTTGCGAACAAGAAGCATTCACGGCCCAACGCCCCCACGCCACGCCGGCCCGTGCAGTGTCTCGCGATGCCCATCCGACATGCTGCAAAGGCGTTTCCATAAAGAAGACATTGGGAGGACTGGGCTGGGCTAATGCTGATAGTATCGACTGTTGTTTGGTCCGTGTGCCGCCACCGTGCGCCCCTCACTTTGAACCCTGAATACACAGTTAGCTCCACACGTGGATCAGTTTCCCTGATATTTTAGACCCTTGCCTCCACCCGCCTGTTCGGGAATCCCCACAGTTGATTGTTCCTGGGATCGTCAGCCAAGCAGCTACTGCCACTCGCCTCTCTCGGGCATACATCACCGTCCCACGCAGCTCTGTCTCTCGTCCCATGCCCCCATCCTCGCATTCCCTAGCAAGCTCGACACGCGACTGACCTTGCCTCCCGTCCAATTCACTGTCCCTGCTCACCTGCGAACCACATGTCACCCGCTGCTCACTTGACGCCACACCAAAGCACCTGCTCGCACGCGCACAGAAAGCGACATCCGTCCATGGCAGGCACCTCACGCGTCGACGCGTCCTCCCGTAATGTGGTCTGGCTCACTGTGGCTGGTGGCTGGTAGGGCCCTTTCTCCTTCCGATGGCCTGGCCCAGTCCCAACCCAAAACGGACGCGTGGGCGGGACGCGCCCTGCACCCTCCCGACAGCTCACCCGGCACCCACTCCCGCGGACCGGGTCACGCCCGCCGAGCGGCACACTCCGGCAAGCGTCCCCTGGCGTGTGACATGTGGCACTAACGGGTTTCGTGTCTCGCTCATGTGCAGGTCGCTCCTGTGCAAGGTGCAAGCGACAGGCGAGCTAGGCTGCCGGCCTGCGACCTGCCCATGTGGGCTAGTCTCTCTTTCGCGCTCTCTCGGCGACCCGAGCCCGCGCTGCGCACTTCTGCTGCGGATGGCGGTCGACTGCGGATGGGCTGGCGCTCGGACGTGCGCCATCGCCCATCCCACAGCTCCCAACCAGTCTGCCCTGGAATCGAAGGAACGCCCCGCTGTCGTCTGCTCGAGCCTTGATGCCACGCCCGGAGGTTGGATCGGTCGACGCGCTCATGTCATGTACTCAAAGGTCTGTCGGCCGTCGGTATTCGGGCGGCCAAAGGACACCGCTGTGCACCAGCTGGCGCGTCGGGCGTTGGCGGCGGGTCTGTGGGTCATGCGGGGTTGTTAGGATCCTTCACACCCTATCTACCCTCCCCACCCCCACAGTGGCACAGAGACGACCTGTGCACCTCGCTCGCAACTCTCCCTGTGCACGCTGACCCGAGAGTCACATCTGATCAGCTGACCAGACATGCAAACCAATCGACGGGACACAGGCGCGTGCGGACGTGACTGACTTGCTCGATTGCTCAATGCCCTCGCACTTGACCTCCATGACAGAAGGCAGAAGCTGGCATGGGCACGAGCGCAACTAGGCATCCAGGACCCAGACAACCGGAGACAGGGCTGGCCAGGACATCTTGTATACATGACACATTACTCATGTGAGGTGTCCACCTCTCCTAACTATCCAGACGGTATACAACCTACAAAACTATACACAGCTTGCGTTCACAAGGCCCTCCGTCTAATCCTAGAGCAGCTGACGCTTCGCCTTCTTCGCGATTGTGGGGCGCTCCTCGTGCGCCTCCTCGACCCCCTCTCCATCCTCGGGCGTCTCGGCTCGCTTGCGTTTGCCCACCGACGATTTGAGGTCGACCATCGGGGGACACTCCTCCAGCTTCTCGTCGTGGGGCGAGGTCGTGATGTCCGGTGCCAGGTCAACGAGCACGTCGGGGTCCACAAGCTGGTCCCCACCTCCGACCAGCTCGGCCTGCTCGGGGCCATCCATCGAGACTGGCGAGACTAAGCCAGCCTCGACCTGGCCCTCGACGCGCTCCTCGCTCTTCGCAGTCGGCGTGAACTCGGGCTGGTCTGTCCCGGTTGACGTTCCGGGCACCAGCCCGAGGCGGGAGGGGTGCACAGCCCCGGCGGCTCGCGGCGCGGCCATGTTCGCGGGAGCCGGCGCCGCCGTCGGGGAAGTGGGAACATCATAGTTGACCTTCGGGGGCTGCCGCTCGGCCCAGCGCACACGGGGCGTGTGGGTTCTGCGGGACCGACGGGGTCCCTGCTGGAACTTGTCGTGCGGCCACCGCGTCGAGGAGGGCGAGCTGCCTGGCGGTGAGCTGTGATTGGGGGGGGGGTCACTCACTGCTGGAGCGGCTCGACGCCATCTCCGAGGCCTCCCGGTCTCGGTTGCTTCTACTCGACGCAGGCTCCCCGCGGTAGCGCATGGGCGCAGGCAGCGTTGACTTGCTCGTGGCGGCGGCCGCCCACTCGCTGCTCCTCCCGCTCGGGTGGATCATCCTGCTGATCGCGCTCGACAGAGCAGTGTCAAGCAGGTCCGAGAGGGCAGGGTTCTCGGTGGGAGGAGCCGAGGGGCCCTTGTCCGCGAGGATCACTGTGACCTGGCGTTAGCAACTGCCGCCGGGCCGAAGGGCGCCGCCGAGTGTGACGCCTTGCGACCGTGACTCCGCCGAGGGAAGGAATGAACTCACGTCAAAGTCGTGCCACCCGTCTCCAGTCAGGACGGGCAGGGACTGTGTCGCCGTCCAAGTCGTGCTGTCTGCCACGCGCTGCGCGCAGAGCTCCGAGCCACCGGTGCCCACGGTGACCGGGATACCCTCGGGAGGGCTAGAAGGGCCGCCGAGGCGGGCGAGGAGAGCGGGCTGACATTAGCAGGTTGGGGGGGCGTGGAGTCTGACGGTGGCGGAGGAAGGGGAGGAAGGTGCTCACCACAGGCTGTAAGACCTTTGGGTTGACGTGTGCGCCGGACCGCTCCTCCTCGTACGCGCGCTGCGCCTTCTCCGCACCCTCCAGCTCGGCCTCATACTTCTGGCGCATCGGGCTTCCCGAGCCGGCGATGAGGCTGCGCAGCTTGGTGATCTTCTCGATGCGGTTCGCGGCGCGCTCCTCCGCGCGCTGCCACTCGCTCCCCGTCATGGCGTTCCTCAGCTGCGCCTCGTTCTCCACCTGCTCGCGGCGCATGGGCCGCTCGTCGGCCTCTTCGCAGCGGACCTTGCACTCGCCCGTCTGCTGCGGCGCGCGGCGGTGCTTCGCCCCCTGCTGGTGGCGCAGCTTGGACTCGTACGCGTCCTGCGCGCGCTCGGCCGCCCTGAGCTCGGACGCGTGCTTTTCGCGCTGCTTGTTGTCCGGGTCGGCGGCGAGGGCGCGGAGGACGGCGATATTCTGAAGGCGGTGTTTTGCGCGTTGGGCCGCTTGGGCGGGGGTGAGCTCCATGCTAATGTCAGAGGGAGGGGGAAGGGGAGCGGCGCGGAGCGGGGAGGAGGAGAGGGGGGGAGAAGGGGAGGGGGTCGTGAGTGAAGTGTAGTGAGTGAAGTGAAGGGAGGAGTGGAGTGGAGGAAGGATGCGACGAGGGGCGCGAGGTGAGGGGGAGGGGAAGGTCGCTTTGTGCGCCCGGCTTACCGCTGATCTGGCACACACAGTCCAGTCACCCCAGCTCGCACACGATCGCACACACGGCGCACCATGATGCCCATATTAACCATGTTTCTCCAGCTGCGAACCGCTCGTACCTGCTCCACGCCGGCTCCTCGTGATCATCAAGCCACGGACTGTTTGCTCAGTGCGACAGGCTGTACCGCCCCCGCCTCAACCCCCCTTGCTGACAGGGTACATGCCCTCGCTACTGGTCTACGATCTACTAAAGCTCAGCGCTACAAAGCGCAGGGTTACAAAGCATGGTTCCACAAAGTGTTGTTCTACAAAGCACGCCCCCGAGGCCAGGCCTTGGGTTGGGGTCCGACGCGGACTGCCGTCGTGGCTCAGATGGGCGTCGTCGTCCGAGTCCTCCCAGTCGCCACTGCCACCGGTATGAGGAAGGTCGCGCAGATAGGGCTCGACGGGCTGGTCGTTGCGTTCGACCTTGACGGGGTCGTCGCTGCGTTCCATCTTGACCGAGCCGACCTGCTTGACAAAGACGACCTCGTCGTCGGTGTCCGCGGGCGGCCGTTCACTCTTGTTGCGAGGCACCTGTGCCGGCCCAGGCCTGGGGTTAGCCGTCTACCTTCCTCGTCGGCTCACCCTTTCTGCCGCTTGAGGCGCTCTGGGGCCTCCTCTGCATCGCTTGTCGTCGAGTGGGCGTGCTTGCGCCGGCGCGTCGCGCGCGTAACGGGTCCACTGTCGTCGCCTCTGCTACAAGAGTTAGTACGGCTCGCCCATAGTACCCACCCCCCGCCACTCTGTCCCTTAGCGCGTTCGCGCATGGCGGCCGTCGAAGGTGTGGATGGGCTGGGTGCCGAGGTGTACACGATGATATGCCGTGTGCGCCGTGGCGAAGAGAGGAGCTTGGGTGTGGAAGAGTGGGTGTGGAAGAGTGGGTGAGGAAGAGTGGGTGAGGAAGAGTGGGTGAAAGAATGATGGGTCAGTGCGTCCACACGCAAACCCTCCACCTTCCTCGACGCGTCAGTGATGAGTCACCTTCCTCCATACACGATATCTATGCATTGTAAGCCCTACTTCTCCACGCCCGTGACGATCCCCCGCCCCAACCTCGCAATCTCCGCGACCACCGCCTCCTTGTTGAGCGCCACGAGCGCGGCCTCGCCCTTCGTCGGCGCAGCGTTGAACCCGACGAAAGGCTTGAACGCGCGCGGCACGCTACGCGCCGGGTTCCACAGCAGCCCGAGCGCCCGCCCGCCATGCGCGTCGTGGAACACCCGCACCGCGTCACCGTACACCCGCTGGATGTCGGCGACGAGGAGGGAGGCGGCGTCGAACCCGAGGCGGAGGGCGCGCTCGTTGAGGGTGCGCAGCGCGCCCTCCCACTGCCGCGGCTCGGGGGCGAGCGCCTCGCCCGCGCGCGTGCCCGGCACGAGGGAAAGGACGGCGTCGTAGTGCTCGAGTGGCGTCGCGAAGAGGGACGCGACGTCCAGCTCCCCGCTGTCCACGGCGGTCGAGACGAGGCCGAGGGTCGCGTGCGCGAGGGCCGCGACGCGGCCCGCAATCAGCGGCCCGACGCGCCCGGTCCAGCGCGTGCCCGCCTCGTCGGACTCGGTGACCAGCGCCCACGCGGCGTGGGCGTCCTTGTCTGCGCTACGCGCCTTCTCGAACGCCGCGAGCGCGGTCGCCCGCAGCTCGGCGTCGAAGCGCGGGCGGCCGGACGCGCTCGCCGCGTCGCGCGTCACCGCCTGCAGGGGGACGAAGGCGGGCGAGGTGCGCCAGTCCCACGACGCGAGGAACGCGAGCGTGCGCAGGAACCCGGCGGTCGCGGAGGCGGGCGGCGCCAGCGCCCCCGGGTCGAGGTAGGACCGCGCGGTGAGCAGCTCGAGCGCCTCGGAGGTCACGTCGCCGGCGGTGAGCATGTGCGCGGCGGCCCAGCGCTTGAGAAGGCGCGTGGCGGTCGAGAAGGACGGGAAGCGGTGGTGCAGCGGGGCGAGGGAGGCGTGGTGCGCCGGCGCGTGCTGGAAGCGCGCGGTCCACTTCGCCAGGGCTGGGACGACGAGGCGGCGCGGCGGCTGCGGCAGCTGGTTCGGCAGGCCGGGGGGAGGTGGCTCGAGCGCGCGCTGGAGCAGCGTCGCTTCGCGGTCGTGGAGGATGCGCACGCGGAAGGCGACGCCCTGCGGCATGAGCACCTCGAGGGCCGCCTGGTCGTCGATGTCGGAGGCGTCGGCGTCGAGCGCGATGGACACCTTGACGCCGCGCAGGCGGCTCTCGGCGACGCGGGCGAGCTTCTCAAACAGCGCGAGCTTGAGCTTCTGGATCGCGGCGAGGTCGTCCGGCCACCGCGGGGAGGACTCGAACTGCAGCGTCACCTCGGCGACGGGGACGTAGCCGAGGCAGTCCGGGGCGGCCGCCGCGCGGCCCGCATCGATCGGGTGCGGCACAAAGGTGGACGAGTAGCGCAGCAGTTCGGAGGCGGGCGCGACGTGCAGCACGGCCAGGGGCAGCTCCGAGTCGACCGACTTGAGGAGGTTGTAGAGCGCGTCGTAGCCCTGCATCATGGGGCTGAAGCCAAGCTTCTCGCAGCCCTCGGTGTTGATGGCGTCGCGCACGCTCTCTGGCACCTGGAGGATGGAGAGCCACTCGTCGGACGTCGAGATGGGCGAGACGGACGCGCTAAGGTGGAGCTCGAGCAGCCACTGAACGGCGCGGAGGGTGATGAGAGCCTTGTCCTCGGGGCGGGCAACGGACCAAACGACGGACTCGGCGATGGCGCCGTTCGGGAACCGGCGCAGCTCAGCGCGCTTGCCCCACAGCTCACGGAACACGGCGCACTCGTCCTCGTTGTCAGACGCAGGGCCCATGAACAGCTCGCGCGTTGCCTCCGCGCCGTTGAGGAGGAGCCCGACGGCGAAGGTGGTCGGCGAGAGGACGCGGGTGTGGACCAGCTTCGCGCGGTTGGTCAGGCCGTGGCGGATGAACTCGGCGGCGCGGCGCGCGATGCGGTCGATGGCCACTGGGTCCTCGGCGGCCTGCACCGCGTCGACCTCGAGCATGGCCTCGGACGCGTCGACGACCATGTACTCGTCGAACGAGGCGGGGCCGAGCGTCTGCGAGTGGAGGAACACGTCGACGAAGTGGTCGGCCGTCGAGTCCTCAAGCATCGCGAGCGTCTCGCGCGCATAGTGGCGCAGGAGCTGCACGTCGCCCTTCTCCCACCCGGCGAAGACGTTGACACTCCCCGTGGGGTCGACGAGGATGTCGCTGAACGCGCTGACAAACTCGGGGCGGGGGACGGCCTGCTCGCCGGCGATGAACACGGGGGTCGCCTCAAAGTCGGTGTTGGCGAGCATCTCCCACACGGCGCGGAGCGCGCCCCACGCGCCGAGGCCCTTGCCGAGCCCGCGGACGCGCTTCGTCGCGGCGCAGGAGCCGCCCTTGCCGCCGATGTCAGCGCCCTCCACGACCCAGGTGAGGAGCATGGCGGCGAACCAGCCGCTCGCGCCGCGGGCGCGGGCGAGGCCACGGCGGGCCGCCCAGACGCGCCACAGCGCGAGGAACTTGTCGACGGTGCGGTCGCCGCTCATCGCCTGGCTCAGGTGGTGGAGGTTGAGGAGGTGCGACTTCTGCAGCGTGTCAAGGAGGATGGCGGTGCTGCAGAGCGGGGTCGGGCCGGCGTCGTCGCCGCGCACCAGCGACTTGGAGGGGTACAGCGTGGCGAGCGGGAACGTGTTGGCCGGGACAGATGCGTGGATGCGCACCTCGAGGGCGTGCTTGAGCCCCTGCGCCTTACCGGCCTCGAGGACGACGATGGGGCGCTGCGCATCGAGGCTCTCCCAGCGGACGTTGACGCCAGCGAGCGGCCCACCCTTCTTGGCGGCCTTCTTGACCCCCTCGGCGATGACGGCGAGGTAGTGCGCGCGCTTGTGGAAGTAGCGGTACGCCGTGCGGTCCTTTGCGGAGAACATGTCCTGCTGTCAGCTGCGATCCACGAGCCAGCTCACCTGGGGCATCATGACGACAATGTCGACGTTGCCCGCGCGCCCCTTGCCGGCCTTGTATCCGCCGCAGACGGCCCACGAGCCGCCGACCACGACCTCCGCGGGCGCGGTGAAGCCGAGCGTCCACTTCGGCTCGCCCTTGAGCGGCGAGAGGGCGGATGGGCCGGGGAACGGGATCGCGCCCTTGCCCAGGCGCGCCTCGGCCTTGCGCGGCGACACGGCCGGCAGCGCGGGCAGCGCGTGCACGAGGTCGTGGACGGCGCCGAGGAGGTCCTTGAGCGCCGAAGCGGGCTGGGCCGACAGCAGCGTCGAGGAGAGCAGCGACTCGAGCTGCAGCGCGAATGTCGTGCCGCCCGCGGACTCGGCAGCGCGCAGCTCGTCGAGCTCGGCCAGCGTCGGGGGCTTGTACAGCCCGCGCGAGCGTGACGGGCCCGCGGCTGGTGCGGCCTCCTCAGCGTCATCCCCGCCGTCGAACTCCTCCACGCCCTCGTCCCCGTCAAACTCCTCCACGCCGTCGTCCTCGTCCATCGCCTCGTCGTCGTCGTCGTCGTCGTCGCTGCTGAACTGGGGGTCGATCATGGGGTCGACGAGCGTCGGCGCAGCAGCGTACGCCTCCACCTCGTCGTCCGTGTCCACGGGCGAAGCCTTGCGCTGCCGTCAGCTACGTCGATCTTCTAGCTCACCTTCTTGGATGTCACGTCCTGGCCCAAACTCTTTCGCTTCGCCATGGTGGATGTGATGTTGTTGAGCTGGTCGGTGGAGGAAACCTCCCAATCTTGAAATTTGGCGCGTGTGTGGCCCCGCAAAATTCATCCCCTCCACCCCTTCAACCCGCGTCCGCCTCCGACGCCGACTTTGCATCACCACCATGAGCGACAAGCCCCCAGCACCAGCACCGCCAGCAGACCTGCAGGTCGACGACGACGCGCCGCCCGCGCCGTACCGCCCCAACCCGAAGATTGCGGTGGTCGTCGCCGGCGCCGCCGTGCGTTTCTCTATTGTGGTTTTTCCTGACCCCAGCTCGCGGTCACGGTCGGCCTGACCATCCTCGTGATCCCGTACGTGCGGCAGGCGGCCAAGATCCAGGCGGCCGAGGCGGCCGAGCACGCGCTCAAGGAGGCGGCCAAGGCGTCGCGCGCGGCCGAGGCCGGCGAGGCACCTCCGCCGCCCCTCACGTTCCGCGAGAAGCTCGAGGCGCTCAAGAACGCCAAGGCGGACGAGGGGGCCGAGGAGGTCAACGACGAGCTCGGCGAGCCCGTCGAGCCCGTGTCCCCCTGGCTCGGGTTCCAGGCGCTGGGCATCGCGACGGCCATCGTCGGTGTGTCCGCCGGCCTGGGCGTGTGGGGCGCGGCCAAGTGGCTCGGCGTCAACAGCGTGGGTTCAGCTGGGCGGCAGCTGCGGCCGTGCTTTGCAGCTGACACCAGATGGAGGAGTTTGCGGCGCGCATGCGCGGATCGCTCGAGGAGACGTACCCCGAGCTGATCCAGCAAGTGCGGCGGGAGGGCGACGAGGCGCCGATCGACGCGCCCGACCTCCTGACGCGGCACGGCGAGTTCAACGAGCCCAAGTTTGACGACTGGATCCGCGGGATCGAGGCCGAGGAGGCGGCGGCCGCCGAGGCCGTCAAGGCCGCCAGCAAGGGCGTGGACACTGTTAGTGGCAGCGAGGATGGTGCGGCGGGCACTGGGCGTGCGGCGAACTACGGCTCTGTGCCGGTGCAGGACAGCCGGGTGCTCGCCGAACTCGCCGCGCAGCGTGCCCGCACCGAGGCGAGCGACGTGCGCCTAGTCTAGATCCGCCCCGGATCTGTGGTCATGTGCATCCTGCAATATCCCCCACTGCATACCGCGTGCCCACTCCGAGCCCGAAATTCGATAATCTCGGGGGCCGCGGAGTGACCGCGTTCCCACTGTGCCACCATCATTGCTCGGGCATGGGTGGGTGGCGAGCACCCCCGCTATCATTGCAGACATAGAATGGCATCTCATATCGCGCCTAGTCTGGTATGGTTACGCGTGCTTGGCTCCCAAGCTTTCCGTTTTGACTTCTGACGGTATCCCCAGCATCTACAGTTTTACTATTGCGGCGCGGCGTCTAGTCGCGGCCGTCCTGGACGTCAGATAGGTCATAGAGGAGGGCTCACCTGGTGGAGGCGCTTGAGCTCGGCAAAGCTGTACCCGCCCTGGACCTTGTGGTGCTTGCTGGCGGGCTTCTTGTCGGCCTCGGCCTCGGCCTTGGGCTCGCGGGGGGCTGCGGCCTTGTCGCCGCCCGCGCCGGGCTTGTGGATGGGCACGCCGAACTGCGTCGAGAAGAGGGGGCCGCCCGTGTCGGGCGTCGTGCCGGCGCCGTGGCCGTGGGCCGCACGCGCAGCGAGGAGGGTGGGGCGCGCGAGCGCGGCGCGGCGGACGAGCGTGAGCATGGTGAGGCGGTTAGGTGGGGTGGTTGGGGCGGTGGGCTGGTGCTAGGTGCTGGTGTTGCTGGTGATGTGGCGTGCGGAAGATGCGTTCGATACAGTCGGTGGCGAGACCCGGGCAATGTTAGAGCGAGACGGACGAGGCGGATGGGCACCAGACAGACTCTCACGGCAATATATACCCAGAGGCGCAGGTGAGGCACTGACGCGCACGCCCAGATGAGCAATCAGCGTCGAGGGAGGAGCACCAGGTCCCGCGTGCGTCTTGCCAACCGCAACTTGGCAACGGCGCCGGCGGCATGATCGAGCGCGCGCAGCCTCGGGTCTCGGGGCCTTGCAGGCAGCAGAGATTCGAAACCGACGAGAGGAGCGTAGCGCGCAAAGTGATGGCCGCTGGTGGCCGCACGGGGGCACGGGCAGAGGTGGTGGCCATCAGAGTGGAGAAAGGTACGTCACAGGGGTATGAGGCACGCTGGGATGATGGTCAGCTGATGGGTGGCACAATTGACCGCTACCGACTCCACACAGCCGACAGCTCGTGGTTGGACGACATTCTGCGGAAGCAACACGCAGAGATAAGGAGATACGAGGCCTGCGAATGTGCTTCAAGAGGTCACCTGCAGGTCGGGTGATGAGCGGGGCATGAGGAGGTGCGAGTAGATGAGCGCCTGCTATACCCATAGCCGGTTGTGTGATCTTCACATGGCGCTCCACCGCCTAGTATCCGAGTATCCGAGGTGCTGGTCACGCCAGCGATCGTCGTGTCTTAATCATCCTCACCGCTTGCTGATCACACAAAGCCTGGGGACCGTGGGAAGCAGATCGATGGATGAGCCGCACAAACACAGCCCGACGTTATGGCGTCATGGGACTTCTCTACCTTCTGTGGGTCGCGTCGCGTTCGACTCGCTCGCGCTGGCGCGTATCTGCTGACGCGTTCCTCCCTATCTCTGCCGCCCTCCAAGCGAACGCTTTCCGCTTGCCACACCCGACATATCCACACAATGCATAATGGTACACACCTCTCTACTTGTCCTTGTCGTCGGCGTTCTCCTCCTTGGCGCGCTTGACGTCCTCGGCCTTAACACCCGCGGCCTCGGCCGCCGCCTCGTTCTTCTTCTCCTCTGGCGACTTGGAGTCGTCGATCTCCTGCTGGACGTTGGCGATGCGGTTGTCGACTGTGCGGGTTAGCAAAGGTTCACGCTCAACTACACGCGACGTACTGAGGTTGTGCAGCGCGAGCACAGTGCGGATGATGAGGCCGAGGTACACCATGACGTTCTGGTCGTTGACCTGGACGCGGAACGCCTTGCCGAGGTCGACGTCGCCGCCGAGCTGCGGCAGCAGCCCGACAATCTCCTGCACCTGGTAGATAATCTGGTGGTTGACAGGCATCTTGTTCTTGCGCACGTCGTTCAGGTACTCCGAGATCTCGACGAGGCGGGCGTGCAGGCCGCGCAGGGACTCGAGCTGCGACGCGACGCGGTTCGACAGGCTCTGCGTCGTGAGGAGTGAGCTTGACGCCGCGCCCCCAGATGCGGAGACGTCACGCAACAAGTGCTCGACACCAATCTCCTCGGCCTCCTCGGCGTCGATCGTCGTTGGCACGTGCGTGAACGTCCGCTGCGTGGCGGTGCCGTCGTCGCGGATCTCCTCGACAGCAAAGTACGCATCGGTCGGGATACCGGTGTCGCCGCGGCCGCCGTGCGCGCGCACATCGACGATCACCATCACGGGGCGCGGGCAGAAGCGCTTGAAGAGCTCGGTGATCTCGAGGTCGGACGAGCGCAGGCGCGGCCCGGTGTGGTAGAAACCTATTGGGCGCTCCTTGGCTGCAGGTTAGCACTACGGGCGTCACGAGAGTGAGGGTGCCAGCTGCTCGTCGACACCGCAGCCGGACGTTGGAGACACCCACCGTTGACCTTCCGGAACATGCGCCACATCTCCTCCACGTAGTCGAGGTCGAGGAAGAACGTCTTGGGATCCCTCTCATCCTCCTCGAACGGCACAGCGAACCTGCGGTCAGCCCAGCGCTCCAGCTAGCGGCGCGACGCACGAGTTGGCGACGTTGATGGTGTTGCCGTCATCCTGGCCGAGGAGCACACCGAGCACGCGCTTCTTGTTCGAGAGGGGCACACGCGCGGCGTGGTCGACAACGGAGAGGAGCACGAGGGGGTGGATCACGCTGGCGTCAGCTCCAAATCACGATGCGACAGCAGCTGGGCAGAGGAAGGTGTCGAGACGACACTGTGAGCTCGCGCGTACTCACACATTGGTCGCGGAGAGCTCGTTGACCTGGTGTTAGCGCTGCAGAGATGCTGGAGTAAGCGCAGAAACGTACCTGAGCAGTAGTGAGGCCCGGCATTGTGCGAGCTTGGAGGAGTGGATTGTTGTTGACGATGGGTGGTCGAAGTTGTCAGCGTGCACCAGACGACATCACCCAACGCGTCACCGTCCAGAACGCCATGTCAGGCCACGTGGCTCAATTTCCGAAACACCGATTAGGAGCAACCTAATCAAACCTTCTAATCCCATAATCCACCAAGCATTTGTTATTAGATGCATATTACAATGTTCTATCCGTCCGTGGCGCTCTGATGCTGCAACTCGTACGCTACACCCATGGGCTCCCGACCTCCTTGACCTTCATGAACCGGCTGCGCATGATGAACGCACCCCCGGTGATCAGGACACACCCGCCAAACAGAGAGGCGGGCAGGTAGTTGGGATAATGGTCGATGAGGACGGCGATGATCGGCGGGCCAGCCATCCAGAACCAGGACGTGGTGAAGAAGCACATGCCGAGATACAACCCAGCCTGGTACAAGTCAGCGGGAGCTTGGGGCTGAATTGTATGGGGGTACCCACCTGGTTGACATGCGGCGCAAAGCTCGCCGCGCCTGGATTCAAGCTGGCGCCGTATCCGCCGCTCGTGATGCCGTATATCCCGAGATACACCATGATGGTGGGGGTGGTCTTGGTGAGCGTCCAGAACATCTGCATGACCCCGCTGGCGATGGCAAAGGTCATGAGGACGTTGATGGGCCCCGTCCGCGCCGCGACGATGAGGGGCACGGTGCGGCCGATGATCGACACGCCGTTGGAGATGGCCGGCGCGTAGTTAGCGATTCCGACGGGGACGCCGCGGCTCGTGGCGTACGTCACGCCGAAGGTGAAGGGGGCGTAGATGGCGAGGACGCAGAGGCTCGCGCCCACCAGGAAGGTGGAGTAGGCCTTGTTGCGGTAGACGGAGGGCGAGAGGATCGCGAGCTCCTTCCTTGGCGGCACGGTGGTGCTGAGGGTGAAGAAGCCGATGGCGGTGAACAGCATGACGATGAACGCCACTGGTGTTAGATTGTTCGGGGCTGTGACTCACGGACTCGCATGCTCCACCCGAAGCCGATGGCGGGGAGCATGTAGTTGAGGGTGATGGGGAGGTAGATGCCCGCCACGGCCGAGCCGCACGCCTGGAACCCAAAGACGAGGTTGCGGTGGCGCGAGCGCGCAAAGTGGTGGCTGAGCGTCGCGACGGACGGGCTGAACATTGTGCCCATGCCGATGCCGGCGCAGATCCCGTGCGCGAGGAGCACCTGGTAGTACTCTTTGCTGATGCTCGCCATCATCAGGCCGAAGGTGTAGAGGCCGCCGCCGGCGATGGTGAGGTGCTTCAAATACCCGGCGTCAAAAAGGGGCCCGGAGATACACCCCAGCATGGGGCAGAGGCCCGAGTTGATCGCGCCAATCCACGAGATGGCCATCGCCGACTGGTCGGGGAGCAGCTCGTTCTCGTAGTACTGCTGGAAGACGCCGAAGGATTGTGTCATGCCGTCTGTCGTCAGCGGTGGGCGGGAGAGGAGAGCTCACAGCATGTCATGTTGATCACGACGCTGCCGACGACGTTCATCCACCCCTTCCACCCCGGCTCGACGTATTCGGGCGCCTTGCCCTCCTCGTCCGCCGACGTAGCGGGCGTGATGCCCTTCTCATCTACCTCGCCAGCTTCGGAGATGGCCGCAGCCTCGGCGGGGCTCGGATTCCGCACGTACGGCGCGGCCTCGACGGAGAGGTGGCTCTGTGTGAGCCCGAGGGGATGCCCGTGCCCGTGGCTGTATCGTCGTGTGTCGCCGCTTTTCATGTTGGGGGAGCGGAAGAGAGGGAAGTTCAGTGGATATAGCTCGGTCTACTGGCTGAGGAGAGAACAGGATGAAACATTGAGCGCCATCTCGCGAGTATAAGTCTGGCAGCGAGATGGGCGGTGTGAGAGGGTAGAAGCGCGGCACTTTCGGCGGGGGGAGGGGGTACTGACCCGGCCCCGGGCGGCGCAGGAAGTGCAGAACACCGGACACGGGCAGCGCCGTATATCCATGTCCGATGTCCTTGGGTCTGATGCCTGGGTTTGCAACTCGCCCGTCGCCGGAGCCCGTCCGGGCCGCTGTCCCGCGTCGCAAATTCACCGAGGTCACAGGGTGGGGCAAGAATCTGCTCATATTCTACGACTCGCGATGGTAGTAGCTCTCCTTGCCCTCCACTCTCAATCTTGAAAGCTGGGTTGCTGGCTTGTGCACCACGTCGGTGATGAGAGAGCTCTGACGGAAGTTCCGCAGACAGCGGTCAAGGCAGCGCTGCGAGTCATGAGAACATCACCAAGTCCGGCGACCGGAGTCCGGAGGGCGGATATGCCCGGCCCGGGGGATGTGACATTTTCGGATGTACTCTGGAAGTAGCCATAGTTCCCGTCATGTGAGTCACCATGATGACCCCGATACCATCTAGCACGGGCGTTCAACCAGTGAAACGATGGAAAGGTCAGCGGGGGACGCGGTCAGCGGGGACGTTGTGGGGAAGGAGTAAGCCGTCTCCCCTGGGCACAGGTACATCTCGTCACACAAGCCACTCGCACGTCACTGCTGCTCGGCCGGCTGGGCCCACTCGCCAACAAGGTAGCTCAGCGACTCGTCCGTCTCCCGGTCCCACGCGGGCGTCGCCGCAAACTCCTCGAAATCGGTCGAGCCCCACTCGATCTCCTCCGGAATTCCCGCCAGTGCGCGGTGCACTAGCTCGAGGTACGACGCGTGGGGCGTGTGGAACGCCTGGTAGACCACGTTGTAGAGGTCCGAGTAGAGCGCGCGCGCGAGCGCGAGATGGTCCCGCGAGCTGGGCCAGTGGAGGTAAACGCTGGCAGGGATGGGCGCGCGGATGTTCGTCTGGCGTTAGCTCTGCAGAACTTGACAGCTAAGACTACTCCACCGGACGCACCTTGACAAGCAGCCCCGCGTCGTGGCGCCCCTCGCCCTTCGGCCCGACCTTGACGTCGAGGCTCTTGTCTCTCCACTCGTCCTCGTTCCATCCCAGCATGAAGGGGGTCAGTCCGCTGAGCTTCCAACCCCCGCTCTCCATGTTCGCGGCCCAGCGTCCGGCGAGCGCCCCGCCGGCTTGATTCTCGGCCGTGGGGATGAGGGGCAGCATGGACGCCCACGGGGCGTAGTGCAGGTCCCAGGCCGGGCGGCAGCCCTGGTGCCCCGCGTGCGGGATGAGCTTGTCTGCGAGGGGGAGGTCGCGCGTCAGCGGGGGGAGGAGGGCGGGGTCGATGAAGAGCCTGTCGTCAGCTTAATGTCGAGCACCATAGCTCACCTGTTGTCAGCTACCTAAGTGCGTGTCAGCTCACCTGCTGTCAGTTACCTAAGGGCATGCAGCTCACCTGTGGTCAGCTGCTCGTATCGCACGGACAGCTCACCTGCCGTCAGCTAAGGGATTCTTCATAGCTCACCCCTCGCGCCGCTTGAACGCCTCGGCGAGATACTTGCGCCCCCGCTCTACGTGCTCCGGCGTGCTGGGCGTGTCGGGGTGCGTGCCGCTCGGCCGGCCGAAGAGGGAGAGGTAGGCCGCGACGTCGGGCTGGCTGAAGGTCAGCTGCGCCTACGCTTCCTGGAGCTGAGGCTAGGACTTGGACTCACTCGGCATAGTCCCCGTGCTCGAGGTCGATGAGGCAGTCGGCGGTGTGCGTCGCGAACCCGTCAAAGGCGGGGCGGGGCGTGCGCGCGGCCAGCGTCTGGTTGCTCCGGGCGAGGAGGCGAGTGGCGAGGCGAGCTGTGCGGCGGGGGAGCATGGTGCATGTGGGACGTGGGAACGATGAGGTCAAGAGAGAGAAAGCGAGGTAGTTGAGGAATGCGGTGGTTGAGATGGTCGAATGTGAGGGGGGCGAGGAAGGTGGTGAGGGAGGTGGGTTCACACGGTGGCCTCGGTGATGGATCTGCTCGTCAGAAGCTGCGGGCTGCGGGCGCGGCGCCGAGGCGCTGCGGATCGGCATGATACGAGGGCGCAGGGGGGCGCAGGGGGACCAGATCGATCACACCGCCCATCACGGCCATCACCTTGGTCTGGCTGGGTTGTGTGCCACTTGGATCGACGTTCAGCCAAACTGTTGGCATACCTGGGGACCCCGCAGCCCCGCACTTCACCCTGGGGTCAGTGCATGGCGAACGGTGACGCGCTGCGCGGTGAGCTGGTGAGTCGCTGGCGCGAGCTGGTCCCGAGTGAGCACGTCAGACTACGGTACACGCCTGGTGCGTGGTGCATGGTGCAGTGGTGATCAGCGAGTGAACGTGCAGAGGTGTGGAGGGCCGTGGGCCGTGATGTCAAGGGGTTCGACCATCGGGTTAGTTGTCGTCCAATTCCCACGGCCCCACCCCATCCCTCAAGCCCACTCGAGCGCACCGCTTCGAGTTGTGCGGCTCTGCTACTCCGTTGGGGGTCTGCACTGGTCGTGGCAGGACATGCTTGCGACCTGCAATGCTAGAGTTGCACGTTGGAGAGTGGAAGCTTCAAGAAGTCCGGCGCGGGATGTTGGTAGCCTTCCGCTGATCGCCGGCGCCCGCCGCAGGGATCTGTCAAGGGGGACGTGGTGCACAGCCCATGGGGCCGTGGCGCATGTTCGCGGGCGGGTTGGTCAGTGCACCTTGAGAAGCAAGTGCCTTGTCTTGTTCCTCGTGGTTCGCAGGCAGCGAAGCGAATTGCAAGCTGGGCGGGCAGTGGACTCGCATGCACGCGCGCTGTGGGTTGCGGGGACGCGCCGTTGGTAAGCGCAGCGCCATTGCCGGACAGCCGGACCAATCGAGCTGCATGCAGTGGAAGGTGGTGCAGCGGTGGAAGGCACGGGGTGTCAGCCCGTCAGGGGTAGTGGGCGGTGGGAGGGAGGAGGACAGTGTGCAGTCTGGGGCCTCGGCTTGTGACGTATGGTGGGATCAGCGCTGCTTCAACCCCCCCACACCCAATCTGATTCAACCTGCTGCTGCCAGTCACCTGCCACCACACACACACCCGCGCGTCCCACACATCCACATCCACTCCTCACCTCACACTCCACATCCTTCCGCTCTTCTCTCTTCTCTCTCCACTCCACTCCACCACTCAACCACTCTACCCCTATCCTACTCACAATCTAAACACAATGGTAAGTCCCTTGCCGTTCACGCACATCAAGCGGCCATCCTCGACGCGTATGCCTTCCCGGCCTGCGTCGGCCACCACCTTCCCCCACCCCGCCGCACTCCCATGCGAGGCTGCCGACACCTCCCCCTTGCCACTGAAGCCAAGCCCTAACACCAGTCGTCCAACCAGCAGCAGGGCCAGCCCGGCCAGTTCGGCGCGCAGGGCCAGTACGGCGCCGTCACCGGCGGCGGCTTTGGCGGCGCGCTCGCCAAGGACCGTGACGGCAACCCCCTCCAGGGCGGCCAGCAGCAGCAGCAGGAGAAGAAGTCGGCGTACGAGGGCTACGGTGCCAACGACAGTGAGTTGCGCGCACGAGGCGGCGGCTAGACGGGTGGCCAATCAGGCCAACCTGTCGAATCAGGCGCTCGCGCGCTCCCGCTTCAGGCGGACCAGTGGGGCTCCTTACTGACGGCAGGCTCGGCTAGCGGTGGCTTTGGCCGCAACGCCGGCGGCTCGTCGTTCTCGCGTGCGGTGAGTGCAAGCGGCTACCACTGCAGCGGCGGTGGTCACATCACAGCTAGTGACGGACACGAAAGCTGACAACAGAACCAGATGGGTGTCGACAGCCAGGGCGCCCAGGGCTCGGAGCAGGACAGCTACAACGACTACGAGAGCGGCAACAAGACCGGCACCAGCACCCCCGGCTACCGCAAGGACGGCGAGGAGGACAACCTCAACTCGCAGTTCCGTGGTCAGAACCTTGCCTTCTCGGTGCGTCGTGGAAGGTTACCACTAGGGCTCTGCTAACCATCGCAGAAGAAGAAGGACGACGACGAGCCCGAGATCTAAGGGCGGGGCTGCAGTTCTGATCGGTCAACCGCATGTGCATCGTCATGGCCGCGTGTAATAATGAAGCAGATTCTATGAAGTCGTGAACACGAACGAGCATCGAGGACTGAAAGCAGGCGCGTGAGTGCGCATCAGATCAGTGCATGTGGCGGGGCGTTGCAGGGGCCGCGACTGTCTGTGAGCTGCCAGCAGGCCTCGATCCAGCGATCCCGAGGACGGTGTAGTTTGCGCCGCGCGCCGCGAACCGATTAGGTTAAGGGCTGGCGGTGACGCTGATGTCGCATCCAGTTCCTGGTCGTCTTCGCGTCATCAGTCGCGGAGAGTCCTTTGGTAGCACCCTACGTCGACAAGCCAAGTCCGAGAGAAGCTGCTCTGCAGCGCAGATGGGGCAGACAATGCTGCTGCAAGCAGGCCACGCAGGCCAGCCGCATCTGCATCGAACTACACGGTCCGGGTTGCGGAATGGTCAAAGGTGGGCACAGAGCGGCCTGGGCCCATCAGCGCCTCCCAGAGTTAGGGTCGGATTTCAATTCATCTTATCTCAATAACAGGATCTTTTAAGCGCCAGCAGAGGATTAGGGCCATGAGGGCCATGAGGGGCGACACTTGGACGCCATCGCAAACTATTCAGCCATAGACGCGACTTTTGACACGCTCCCTACTGCACACCTACTCCTCTGCATCGTCACACACTCTCCTCCTCACTTCTCTCCACTCTTCTTGACGCTCGTCGCCGACCGACGCCGCAGCCATGGTCGACACGTCCGCTGGGCGCCCGCTCCTGGCCTCCTACCCCAACACCCCACCAGACTCGCCACCCCGGCACACGCCCCACTTCCGCAGACGCAGCCGCTGGCTCCGGCCCCTCATCATCCTCGCCATCCCGCCCCTCCTCCTCTTCCTCTACACCCTCGCATACCCGCTCATCCCGTCGCTGCCTGCGCCCCCACGCATCCGCATTGAGACGGGCGAGCCGATCAACGCCTCCTCCGCCCTCCCAGATCCCCAGCCCTCCACCCCGGTCATCAGCTCGCCCGACGCCTGTGTGTGCGGCGTCACCGACCGCGGGAAGGCGCTGTGCAACGTCTACCAGCCAGCTGGACTGCGGGCGTCGCGTATCGCCCACAGCACGGGCGCACGGCTGCGCCGGGTCCTCGGCAAGGCGCGCGACGGGAATGTCATCAAGGTCGGCGTGCTTGGCGGCAGTGGTGAGCTTGCGCTTCCCTCGAGACCCTCGGCCTCAATACCCCTTCCCTCAACCCCACCCCAGCCCATGCGAGTTTCCGCTGACCCCAGTGTCCGCATGCCGCGGCGTCCACCCGTCCCCCGACCACCCCGAGGGCGACCCTGCCGGCCCGGGGTGCTACACCTCCGTCCTGCACGAGTACCTCAAGGAGACGTTCCCCGAGTCCGAGGTGCAGCTGCACAACGGCGCGCTTGGCGGCATGGACAGCTCGTACTACGCGTTCTGCGGGGTGAGTTCCGCACTGCCGTAACTGTAACGCGGCTGACGTCAAGACCCACCACATTCCGACTGACCTGGACCTAATCGTCCTCGAGTTCGACGTGAACGACGAGCCGTAAGTCACCACCCGGCGTAGCTGATGCAGTGACCCGATCTACCAAAAGTTCTTCGACCAGCTGCTGCGCGTGTTACTCGAGTTTGAGACGCAGCCTGCCATCGTCATCCTCGGGTCCTGGGCGCCCCAGATCGCGCAGGACGTCGGGTACGCCGACCCGCAGATCGTGCACCTCCCCATCGCGCTCTACTACGACATCCCGTACCTCTCGCTCAAGCGCGTCATCTTCGACCACTACACCCGCTTCCCGCACTCGACGGCCAAGAACTTCTTCCTCATCGACCAGCTGCACCCCAACGCGCGCGGCCACCGCCTCCTCGCTGACCTCCTCATCGCGTACCTCGAGTCGGAGCTCTGCATGCTCCACCACTTTGGCCTGCCCGCCGTCCCGGAGGTCGACGAGACGATCGCGACAACCAACCCCGCGTCGTCGCTCGTCGAGGCCGGCTTCCCCCTCCAGATTGATAGAGCCGTCGACTGGTCCACCGTCCCCGACAACTGGCAGATGACGTTTGACACGGAGAAGCTCGCGGCCATCGGCGAGGAGCGCCGCCACTTTGCGCTGCCCCAGACGCCGTACAGCGTCCCCTTCTTCAACACGTTCCAGCCGCTCAGCGAGGTGCTCGACCCCTCCAAGCCCGACCCCGAGCGCCCCGACCACATCATGAGCTTCCCCCAGCCCACGCTCTACTGTGCCGACGCAAACGACCCGGAGCACCCCATGAACCCCGTCGAGCACGAGGGCTGGGAGGCGTGGGACTGGAAGGGCGAGAAGCACTACTGGATCTCGTCGACGGTCGGCGCGCGCATCCGCGTCAACATCAAGGTGGCTGCTGGGCGGTGAGTTGTGTTGTCTACTACGCCGAACTGACACCAGCGTCGCCATCTACTACTTCCGCAGCAAGAACTACGACCTCGGCGACGCCAACTGCTGGGTCGACGACAACGAGGGCGGCGCGGTCCGCCTCGCAGGATACTGGGAGCGGCCGTACAACCACGCGACCGTCCACTACATTGACCGCAACGTCACGACCGGCGACCACTACGTGACGTGCGAGGTGGCCAAGGAGACGAGCCACAAGACGAACCCCGACGCTCATCACTTCCGCATCGTCGCCGTCATGGCGACCTAGACATTGTACGCATACCAATTTGACAAGACACGTTCTGTGCCTGTTACTAGACTAGAAAATTACATGCACAGCTGTATCATTACCGTGCGCTCTATGTTCTCCTCGCCGCGGCGCTCAGCTGCTCGAGGTCGGCCTCTGTCCCGACCTCGGCCGTCTGCCGCTCTATTGCGTCCAGGCGGTCCGCAGGCACCTCGCCCTCGCGCCCGCCGGCCAGCGCCTTGCCCACCGCCCAGGAGAGGTATGCCTGCCGGCCCGTCTCCCACGCCACGCCGGGGGCCACGCCCGGCGCGCGGGGCTGCATCTTGACGTCCTCGAGGTTGGAGTGGAGCGACGCGAGCGCGTCGACCACGCCGCCCGCCTTCTCGTCGAGCGGTGCGACTGGTGTCAGTTCGTACCTCTTCCGCGAACTCACGCCCAGCGTCCGCGACGGCATCGCGCACAAACCCGACCTCCTTGCGCCGGTGCTCGGCGATCTGCAGCCGGCGGTCGAGGACGGCCTCCGCCCGTTCCAGGCGATATCGTGTGAGGCGCGCCTGCTCCACCTTGCGGCGCAGCGCGTCCAGCCGCGCGGCCAACACGCCCTCGCCCCCCTCCATCTCGCTCACGAACTGCGCGCGCCCAAAGTCCATGCCCTCCTGCCACGGCTGGCGTCAGCCCCCTTAGCTAGAGTACGCACCAGGACGAGCTCGACGCCGTCGGGCACGCCGAACGCGTTGCGCAGCGCGTACGCCGTGTACTTGTCGAACGCCCTGTCGATCACGTTCTCGAGGAGCGACTCGAAGGCGTGGCTCCCGCGCTCGACCTCGGCGTCAAAATCCGGCCGGCCCGCCGCGATCGAGCCTGCCCACCCCTCCACGGAGGAGACGGTGGGGTAGATCGCGAGGCGCGCGTGGTTCGCAATGTCCAGCAGGACGTTGTACGGCTCGAAGCCCATGAGCTGGGGTCAGGAGGGCGGTGGAGGGGCTCACCTCGGCCATGAAGGCCTCCTTGTCCTCCTTGGAGAGGGGGGCGGGGGGGCGCGGGTCGCGCTCGTAGTCCCACGTTATGGAGTCGGGGACGTCGAGGGGCGGCATGTCGAGCGTGTGCTTGGAGGAGGAGGCGGCGGAGGGGCCCGCGGACGGGGGGTCGGAGGGGGGCGCGCTGGCGCGCGCGGGCGATTCGCGGGACATGGCGCGTGTAGACGCGTCGAGGGAAGGTGGTGGTGATGGAGAGCGTATGGTGAGAATCGGTTTGTTTTGATCGCAGGTGGGAGGTTGCCGGTTGTGCCACGTGAGCGGTATCAAATCAATGACGTGTGGAGGTTGTTGTCGCCGGCCTGGGCCGGGCGGACGCGGTTCAGACGATAGCCTCCCATGTCGCGACGAGCCAACGTTTCTCATCCATCATCCACTCATCACTCCGTGTCTAGTCGCGCTCACTTCCTCCAAAGACGTCACCTGCGCGCATACAGCATAGCCTTCGGCACCCCGCGCCATGAAGGTCACCAAGCCCGCGTGGGTCGAGCACTCGACGGGTAGGTCGTACTCTCGCCTGAGCTGACCCCAGGCGACAAGCAGACGCGCAGCCCGATCTACTCCATCTCCGTGCATCCGGACGGCACGCGCCTCGCGACCGGCGGGCAGGACAACAAGGTCAAGATCTGGAACACGCTGCCCATCATAAACGAGGAGGCGGCCGCCAACGAGGGCAACCACAAGCTGCTGTGCACGATGAGCGCGCACACCGGTACGTCCTCCGCTGACTCTCCGCCCGCCCCCCGCCCCGTGCTCACACCAGGCCCCGTCCTCACCGTGCGCTGGGCGCACCACGGGCGCTTCCTCGCTAGCGGGAGCGACGACTCGGTCCTCCTCATCTGGGACATTGACCCCGCGGGCGGGGGGCGCGTCTTTGGCTCCGAGGAGGTCAACGTCGAGAACTGGAAGGCGCTGCGCCGCCTCGTGGGGCACATTGCCGATGTGGTCGACTGCGCGTGGTCGCGCGACGACACGATGCTCGCGTCCGTCGGCCTCGACTCCAAGATCATCATCTGGGACTGCACCAACAACTTTGGTGAGCTTCCGCCGCCTTGAGGTAGCTGACACCAGAACGCATGGTCGTGCTCGACGCGCACGACACGTTCGTCAAGGGCGTGACGTGGGACCCCGTCGGCAACTTCCTCGCGACACAGGTGGGCTCATCTGGCCTGCGATGTGAGCTGACCGCAGTCCGACGACAAGACGGTGCGCATCTGGAACACGGACAACTGGGAGTGCGTGGAGAAGGTGTCCAAGCCGTTCGAGCTGTCCCCGTCGTCGACCTTCTTCCGCCGCCTCAGCTGGTCGCCCGACGGCGCGTTCATCGCCGCGTCCAACGCCATGAACGGCCCGGTCTTCGTTGCGGCCGTCATCGAGCGCGAGGGGTGGCAGTCGGACATCTCGTTCGTCGGCCACGAGAACACCATCCAGGTCGCGGCGTTTAACCCGCGCTTATTCTTCCGCATCGGCGATGAGCCAAGTCGCGTCAACGCCTCGTGTATGGTGGCTCTCGGGGCGGACGACTTCTCCGTCTCCATCTGGCGCAACACCATGCACAAGCCGTTGGCCGTCATCCGTGACATCTTTAACAGAGCGATTCTCGACCTGTGCTGGTAGGTGTATCCAGTTGACCAAGCTGACGGCAGGTCGAACGACGGGTTAGTGCTCTACGGCTGCTCCGCGGACGGCACGATCATGGCCTTGACCTTTGTCAAGGGGGAGTTCCCCGAATTGGGCGAGCCCGAGATGACGCAGATGATCCTCGACGAGTACAACTTCAAGCCCGCCCGCAAGCGCAAGGCGCTCGCCCTGGGCCCGTCCTCCAGCTTTGCTGCGCCAGCACCAGGCGGCGAGGAGAAGGTCAACATGCTCCAGCCGCGCAAGGGCAAGCCCAAGCCCCGCAAGATCAACTTACAGGGCACGATGACTGGGGGAGCCATGGGTGCGAACGGGCGGTCATCGTCATCAATGGGTATGGGAGGAGGCGGCGGGCGCGCCCCGCTCCAGCGCCCGGAGGAGAGCAACGGGCGGTCACCACAACGACCGGTGCTGCATACCGAGCCGCGCGGCGGCGCTCTCGACGCGTTCGCGCGTGCTGCCGACGAGCCATTGAGCATGGCCAGCGGCTCCGCGGCCAGGGCGCGCATGTTTGAGGGAGCGCGCGGCATGTTCGACGACCGCGATCGGCGCGGGGACCCGTACGACGACCGAGAGCGGTCGCGCAGGGACATGTATGATGACCGCGACCGCTACAGGGAGCGCTCGCGCACTGGCGACAAGCGCAAGGCGAGCATCAGCGACGACGACTACGGGCGGCCAGCGAAGGGGCGGAGTCTGGGCGCGTCCCGGCCTCTGCCACCAGTGCAAGAGATCCGTGCGCCGCTGGTTACCATCTCCGGCGGCAGTCTCGGGGGAGGCGTCAAGCTCCTGCCCTTCCCCCGTGCCCAGAGTGGCATCCAGACGAACCAGGAGGACGGCAGCGGATCCTTCAAGGCGGAGAACGCGGAGGCTCCCAAAAAGTCCAAGCTCACTTTCGTGCAGGGAGGCAACGACCTCTGGCACGGCTTCCTCCCCACTCCCGCTACTCTCATCGTGGCGACATCGCAGTTCTGCGCGGCAGCATGTTCTGACGGGACGGTGCACACGTACTCGACCGTCGGCGGGAGACAGCTCGACGAGTTCCGCCTCGAGGTTCCGGCGTCAGATATGGTCGGCTGCGAGGGCCGGCTGCTGATCCTGACCGCCGACGGCAAAGTGCGCGTGATGTGAGTTGGCGCGCTTGGTGTACAACTGACGACAGCGAGGTGAAGAACCGGCGGCAGCTGATCGCCCCCTCGCCAGCGCGGCACCTGATCCCCGACGCGGCCGACGGCGACCAGCCGCCCTTCGAGATCTTCCTCCGCCCGAACGGCACGCCCGTCCTCGTCACCTCCGAGCCCGCGGCGTGGGCCTTCGACCGCGACCTGGGCGACTTCCAGCAGATCGCCTCGCCGTGGTGGTCCGCGAGCCCCTTAAACGAGAACGAGGGCAGAACGCGCAACGGCGGGCGCTCGGGGCCGAGCGGCCCGCTCGCCGAGATCGAGGCCAAGGTCGCCGCGATGCGCCGCGACCCCCCGCCCGACCCCAAGCCCGAGTGGTGGAACGAGACGATGGCGTGCGGGCACTACGACACGCGCCTGCGCGGCGCGCGCCTCCTCGGCTCCAAGGACGAGTACCGCCACTGGCTCAAGGAGTATGCCAAGTACCTCGCGGACGAGTCGTTCCGCGAGCGCGCAGAGGACCTGCTCGCCGAGCTCATGGGCCCCGTCTTCCAGTACGTGCTGTGGTGGGTGGTGCTGACGCCAGCGTCGAGGGCCGCTCGGTCGACTGGACGCCGCGCATGATGGGCGCGCACAAGCACGACTTTGCCAAGGACTTTTTGTCCGTCCTCCGGCACACGCCGGCCATGAAGGGCATGGCCGAGGAAAAGCTCCAGCTCCTCAAGAGCATCCAGCAGGCCGGCGCGCGGTGGGCGCGCGACGACTAGTGTAGCGTTTACATGTACTGTGTCGAGGTTGTGCTAGTGGACGAGGACATAGTGTAGAAGAACGTGTGTGTTGATGTGCGACTGCCGCTCCACTGAACGGATCTAGGACAGGGGGCGCTCTGACTGTCTGCTCACCAAGCTGCTCACAACTCCCTGCACCACCGCTCGCCTGATTGTGTACATCAACAATGCAAATGCTAACAAGAGGACCCAGACATGCCGGGCACCATGCACGAATGAAGTGGGCCAAGCCCGAATTGAAATGTATTTCCTCTCTCTACTCGTCGTCTGCGCGGTCCGCGGCCTCGGCCGCCTCGTCGTTTACGCTCATGACCTCGCCCTCGTCCTCGCTCATCGCGTCGTCCTCGATCATGTCGCTGTGCTGCTCGCGCACGTACATCATGTGCTGCCGGCTGCCGGGGGACGTCTCGCTCGGCGGCGGCGACGACCACAGGTCCGCGTCGTCCATGCACCGCCCGCACTCGGCGTCCTTGGTGTGTGCGCGCGTGCAGGGGCGGCACACCTTGGTCGGGACGCACATGAGCGGGTTGGGCGGGCGCTGGAGGCAGTGTAACATCTCGTCGAGGTCGGCAAAGTTGGCGGCGTTGAGCGCAAAGCGCCGGTGCTTGCGCGACGCCATGTGTACGCTGAGGTCGGTGTATCTGATGCGGCAGTTCTCGCAGTACCCGCTCGCCGTGTCCTGCTCCTTGCGCTTCTGGCCCGCGTCGACGAGCTCGCGGTTCGCGAGGCGCTCGTCGTACGTCGGCTTGGTGAGGCCCGTGGGGTTGCGGATGCCGTGGAGCATGGTGACCACCTCGGCCTGCGACATGAACTCCTTGGCCGTGAATGGGCTCGGGAGGTCGGCGGCCGACTTGCGCCGGCCAACGCCAGGAAGGCGGGGCAGTGCATCGGGGCGCTTGGTGGCGCCGGCGCGTCCGGGGGGAAGGTTGCGCTTGAGGACCTCGACGCGCTTCGAGACCTGCATCGCACCGCGGCGCCCGCCGGCCTGGTGCTGGACTAACACGCCGCCAGGGGTGGGGTTCGTGTTGGTCGTCGATGTCGAGGCAATGTTGGACGTGAGGACGACACTGTTGCCCGAGGCCTTGACGTAGGGTAACTCCTCTGGCTCGGGTAAGGCGGGGATGGAGAACTCGCGCACCGAGGCGGAGCGCTTGAGGCTTGGCGCGGGCGGCTCCTCGCCGTTGTACGGCTCGTGGTTGACGTACAAGGCCATGGCGCGCGCGCGCAAGTCACGGTGCAGGTGGTCGACGCTCTTGATAGAGCGGGGTAGCGCGCAAGAGCTCGTGAGACGGAGGAACTGCTCGTGCAGCACAGGCCAGTCCTGCTCCTTGGCCGAGTACTCCTTGACCATGATGGTGCGGTTCTTGCCCGTCGCGTCCTCGATGAGCACGTACTTGCTCCCGGGCCGGAAGTAGTAGAAGTCTGGACGTGGTGCCGACTCGTCGCGCTCGCGCGTGCCATGCAGCTTTTCGTCCGCGAGCATGTGCGACAGGCTGTCCCGCTCGACGACGTTGATGGGGTCGAGCGTGTCGAGCATCTCTGTGAGCTCTGCATGTTAGCTAGCACCGAGACCGTACGCACTCTTCACCGTCCAGACCTTGATGCCATACTCCGCGGCCTTGGAGCGGAGGTCGGTCGGGCCCTGCTGGATGAAGGGGTTGTCCGACTGGCC
Organism: Cutaneotrichosporon sp. PK4640; assembly: GCA_023630115.1. Taxonomy (NCBI): domain Eukaryota; kingdom Fungi; phylum Basidiomycota; class Tremellomycetes; order Trichosporonales; family Trichosporonaceae; genus Cutaneotrichosporon; species Cutaneotrichosporon sp. PK4640. The sequence goes on from JAMALN010000225.1 coordinate 44,993, forward strand.
GCGCTTCATCGCCGCCGCGCGCGGCTTCTGCGGCGACGCGGCATTCTTGACGATGAGATGGCTGATTCTGCGCGAGAAGAACTGGTCGATGCGCTGATGTTAGCTGCGAATTCTCCATCACGAGCTCACCGCTCCGAGCTTTGTGACGCGTTGCCGCATCCCGCGCCCCTGCCCTTCCTCGGTGCCCAGCTCAAAGTGGAACGTGAGGGTGGGGAACGCGCGCTGCCACTTGGCGGTCCACTGCTCCTGCTCCTGCCGTAACGCCTTGACGGCGGCGGGGTCGGCGCGCGACCGCTTCACTGGCTGGGCTGGCGCGTCGGCGCGTGCCCGTTTCCCGAGCGCTGGCGCTGGTTTCGGGTCGCCAAACACGTCCGCCACCGCCGCCGGGCGCGGCACGGGGTGCTTGGCCTTGAGCGTGTTGACCTCGGGCGCGCTCGGGCGGGCGACGCGCTTCTGGAGGGCGGCGGAGGCGGCGGTCGCGCTCGCGTTGACATTGACGCGCCCGAGGACTGTGCGGTTTGGGGGCTTGAGGTCCTTGCCCTTGTCGGGGAGACGCGCGTTTACTGCCCCCGCGCGGACGGCGGGGGAAGGTGGTGGACGCGGCATGGCGGAGGGCTGGAGGCCGTACTTTGTCGGGTCATGAGGAAGGTGGGTGGAGCGGTGTGTGGCTGCCTGCGACATAGCCCGTCCTTTGTCAGTGCGGACGGTGGGCTAGTGCAGTGTTGAGGGGAGGTGTCACTTTTGCAGTGCCGCCGCAACGTGCAGCTCTGCCAAGAAGTGAGAGGGGGAAGGGGAGGGTGGGGGCAAGAGGAGAAGAGTGAGGAGGAAGGATGAAGATGGGACGGATGGGATGGATGAGATGAACAGTGTGGAGTGAGTGTTGGGTGCGAATGGCCATGACCACCCAGGGTGAGGGCTAGGCAGAAGCCACCCCAGCCAGCCAGCAGCCAGCCTACTCGCCTCTTGCACCCACAGACCTACCACCGCCCCAGGCTTCCCTTGTTGACGCGCCTGGCTTTCTAAGTTTCCCTGGATGTAATGCAGCCACCTCGCGTGGTCCATTGCACAAATCACACAACGGCATCAAATTTACTTCCTCTTCCAGCCATTCAGCCTTTTCAATCTTCATTACAAAACCCGCCCTCATCCCTCACTCTTCCCTAAACGCTGACGCGCCTTGCTTTTCCACCCCCTCGTCCATCGCCCATCCATCCATCCCGTCCATGTCAGCAGTCTAAACACACAAACATCCTGATCCATCACTCGCATTCTCTGCCGTCATCATCAGATAGATACAATCCAGACAAAGACGATAACACGGGCGATGCATCACTCGATGCGGAGAGTGTTACACAGGGACGCGTCGCACTCATGAGATCAGCAGGGCCCAAGCACGACGCGCATCGCAACAATCCACACACACACACAGTACACACCGCTTCCGAAACAAATGCATGAACTGATCGCCGCCATGCAACTATGACACATTATGCAATGCAATGAAGCCCTGCTTAGAGCTCGTCGTGGTGGCCGTACGAGTCCTCGTCGTCGTACGAGCCACCCGAAGCGCCGCCCTCGTAGAGCTTGGACGTGATGGGCGCAACGGCGGCCTGGAGCTCGGAAAGCTGCTCCTCAAAGTCCTC
>JAMALN010000226.1:0-81422 GCA_023630115.1 Cutaneotrichosporon sp. PK4640
AAGAGATACGCACCGTGGAGGACACCCTTCTTAACGAGCTCGTCGGCCGAGGGGCGGTTGCCGATGTCCTTGTCGAGGCGGTTCTGACGTCAGTGGCACCACACATAGGACGTACGCTGCGCATCGAGCGCTCGAGGTCGGCACGCTTGGCGGCGAGCGGGTCGTTGGGGTTGCCTGCGGTTAGCTCATCCACAATCCCCATGAGCTACCGAGTGACTGGATACGAATCGTCGCTCAGCATCGTGGGGTGATGATTCAGTCCTGAGGACGGCCAGGATGTCGGCTTGGGCGTCGATGAAGCAGCACCGCATCGCGCTGCGCCCATCAGGCGCCACAACTGAATGCACCTGCCGGCCGCCGTGCGCCCCACCCCGCCCCACCGTCACCGACATGGAGACAACACATTCCCTTGCCGCACGCTCCAGCTTCTCCCAACTCACCCTTGAGGATGTTCTTGTTCTGGAGCTCCGTGGCGATGGGGCGGTTGGCCATCATGCGCTCCATGCGCTGGCGGTCGACGGGCGAGGTCGGGGAGAGGTCGTGGGAGTCGTCGACGCCGCCCGAGGTGTCGATCTTGGCGGGGACAGGGACGGGTGCGGCCACTGCGGTTAGCGAGGCTGAGGGTGAGAGCCGGGAGGCGAAGAAGCAGGCCGAACACGGCCTCGGTTGGTGAAGCGATGTCGGGGAAGGTGGTGTTGTGGGATCGGCGGGGGCGATGAGGGAGGAGGGGACAAGGGCCAAGGGACAACAAAGCCGAAGAGGTGCGAGAGAAGGGGAGGTGAGAGCCGAAGCTGAGAGAGGAAGGTGAGACGTACTGGTTGATTGGTGTTGGTGTTGTGGAAGAGGCTGAGTGAGCTTGATTGAGTGTGGAGAGGTAGAGAGAAGATGAGAGATGGAGGGGAAGGACGAGTGTGCAGGTGATGTGAACTTGGACAGCGTAATGAGGGGGAAGGTGGGGGCATGGGGGGCACGAGGCATAGAACGGGCGGGATGTGTTGCTGCGCTAGTTGTGTGCCCCTTCCTTTGGTCGGCCGGAAGCCGGGTGCTCAAGTCACGAGATCAACATGTGTCGTAGTGCAGTGTGGGTGGCATGGGTGGATGATCGGATGAGGGGGCTCACACAAACAACAAGGTGACGTCAAGTTGGATGCTTCTCAACCTCTCGCCATCTTCAATTGCTTCAACTTGATCTTGATTCACTCCCATCCCATGGACGACTCTATATCACGGTTCTAGATCGCTTCAACGCCTCGACGCCGTCGACGCCCCGCTGCTCATCCCATGTACTCGTGCGGAAGCAAGGTTGACCAGCCGTCGCCGAAATGACCTCGCTTCCGTCTGGCCCATGGCCCAACCGCAAAGGGCGCCGGTGATCACGGCCGACCAGTTGCTTCCGCTAATCTCCCCCGCATCCCCCACACATCCGCAGCCCTCTCGCATCTCGGAGTCCGCCCGCTCGCACTCTTGCTGTGCCCAGCCTGAAGCCTTCCGCCCTTTCCGCCCTCATGCCCTCACCACCGCCCTCAGCACCACGAGGTCGTCTACGAGACGGTTGGTCCAGCGGCGCAAATGAAACGGAGCAACGCGGCCTGTGCGTCCTTGCTCGCTGCAGTGTGGTCCAAATGCCGGCGCGGCGGGACCGTGCATGCCTTTCCCTGCGCCCAAGACGCCGATCACCGAGCTTTGACGCCGAGGCTCCGTCCAGTTGCAGTGGCTGGCTTCGCCCGAGGCCGCGCCCGCTGGCCCTTGGTATGAGAGCCACAAATTCCAGGCAGCCAGTGGTATGCGAAGGCTCGTTGCCACCTTGCCGTTCCATCCGACGCCACTGAGAACTTCGGAAGGCATGAGGATATGTAATAATGGGCCCGGATGCCAGTCCGCAGACAGGGCATGCAGGGAGACAGATCTCGAGCTCTAGAAGCAGAGGGGAAGGAGCTGGGATCCTTGGATGCAGGTGGTGTGCTTGAAGTGTGCATGGAGGACAGTACATACTGTACGAGTGTCAAGCTTTAGGTGGCGTTTCATTCAGCTCGCTTGCTGGATTGCTGACTTGCCCGCAGGCCGCAGTTGCGCTGGCCGCTGAGCATGGCTGTTGCCTGGGTGGCCGTAAAGGGCCGAGAAAAGGTTCCGTCATTCCTGGCGGTTCTATGGGACCTCGTGGCATTTCCCTGAAGGCAGCAGGAGGCCCTGCCTAGTTCCCTGGATCCGTTGTCTCACCGTACGAGAGAGTATCACCGTACGAGTTTGGGTGGGTGGTATGAGCGCTCACCTCATAACAGCTGGTCTGCTGGGTGGCCTGGGTGCATGGGTGGCCCCTTTGCTTGGCTCTGTTGTATCGTTGCTTCCACCACCACTTTGCTCTGCTTTTGCATTTGCCCTTTGGTACAACGTAGCATTTCCTTATCCCATCCCTCCTCCCTCCCCTTCACTTTCTTCTCACCTCTCACCTCCTCCGCCTTCGCACTCAGTCATCCTCACTCTCACACTACTCCCCCTCGCCATCAATTTAATCCTCCCCCCTCCCCAATCACCCATCACTCATCACTCGTCACTCGTCACATCCAATCTCACCGCTCCCGGTCCCCTCCTCGCTGCCGCGTCACCCCCTTTTCATCCCCCACTCCTCATTGGCCTGCCCACCAACACAAACCCCCCCCCGCCCCGCCTTCCTCCTTCCTCCCTCTGTCCACCATGCCTTCCAAGGCCCACGCGACATCCGCAGCTCCGGCCCGCGCCCCCAAAAACATTGTTGTTGTCGGCGGCGGCATCGTCGGCGTCTGCACTGCCTACTTCCTCGCCATCTCTCCTCACCGTCCCGCCGGATCCAAGATCACCCTCGTCGAAGGCACGGGCGTCGCGTCGGCTGCCTCGGGAAATGCAGGTGGATTCCTCGCGCGAGACTGGCACGGGCCAGCCACTGCTAGTAAGTGACGGAGAGCGGGGGGCAGGGGGCAAGTGCGAGTGGATCGGCCGCAGCTTTCTCCTTGCTGTGGGAGCGGGCGCGTCTGGCACCGACAATGACGCGTTCTCGGCGCGACAAACCTGGCCTTGCTCGGTCACCGCCGAAGTCGTCTGAGGCGTGTGAAAAGGGGACAGTCACTCGTGTGTGGAGCCATTCAGGTCCGCGCGCCGGTGATGGGAGCGGTGTGACGGAGAGGCGTGGGCGGGCATCAATGACCTCACCCACGCAATCCCGTTATCGGCGGCTGTCGGGCAGCGCCGATACGCAACTGCGCACTCTCTGCGTGCTGCCTCGGAGTGTGTCTAGATCTGCAGAACCCGTCAAACGGCGAGACGCGGATATTGAAAGGAGTTGAAAGTCGCGAGGCGCACGGGGTGTCACCTGCACAATTGCACGCCCCCAAACCCCAATGCGCACGTGTGCTGACCCCAGGCCTTTCCGCCATGTCGTTCGACCTGCATCGCAAGCTTGCCGAGCAGTTTGGTGGTTCCAAGCACTGGGGATACCGTTCTGTTGACACCCTTGTAAGTGTCTCAACACTGCTCGGCGAGCGGTCGATGCGTGCACAGTTGATGATGCGACCTTTCTTGCCACCCGCACATGCACCTTGCTGACACACAGTCTGTGACGATTGACGGGCAAGCAGAGCCTGCCACCTCCCGCTCGCCTGTGCCGTGGATTCCCAAGGGCAACATCCAGAAGCACTCGCAGCTCGGCACACACTCGACCACGGCACAGTGCCACCCGCGGCTGCTGACGAGATTCCTTGCCGAGCGCTTCCTGCGTGAAGAGGGCTGCGCGCTCGTGCTGGGGACGGCCAAGGCGCTGGCATTGGATTCGGACGGCGTTCCCCAGACCCTCATGGTCAACCTCAAGGAGGACGGGAGCGAGCGCATCATCGACGTCGACACCGTCATTCTTACCGCTGGGCCATGGCTCGGTCGCCTCGCCGAGGCTCTCCTTCCCTCGTCCGCCGCGCGCGGCGTCGCAGTAGACGGCCAAATGGCGCACACGCTTCTCCTTCGCACCAAGGAGCCGACGACTCCTCACTGCCTCTTCGTCGACCTCACCCTCCAGGATGGCGCAGTATCCGAGCCCGAGGTGTACCCGCGGCCAGATGGGACCGTTGTCATGTGAGTCGAGCCGAGTCGTGAGGAGCAACCTAGACTAGGGCGATCACCCTTGCTGCCGCAATCCTCCTCGGCTATGAGCAATCGCCGGACAGTGCTGACATCCAGTTGCGGCGCTTCGTGTGCCGTCGACCTGCCCGAGACTGCCGGCGACATCATTGGCGACCCCGCGTCGGTCGACAAGCTGCGGACACAGGCCGCAGGCATCTCGCCCGTGTTCAGCGAGGAGGGTGGTGCGACGTTTGAGTCGTCGACGGCTTGTTTCCTCCCCATCCCCGACCGCGGACGTCCCTGCATCGGCAAGGTTCCAGGTATGGACGGCGTGTACGTTGGCGGCGGGCTCAGCTGCTGGGGCATCACCCAGGGCCCGGGGACGGGGTTGGTGCTTGCTGAGATGGTGCTCGAGGGCGAGGCCAAGACGGCGGACGTGTCCAAGTTGTCACCATAGGCGCGTGTGAATGGGCGAGCGGAGGGAAGAAGGGAAGGAGCTGTCTGAAGGTGCATTGCAGTTGGTCCGTATGTCCGTAGGCATGTACGGTTAATTGCTCATGGCTGATTCTTGACAAACAGCAGAGCTGATGATTGATGACTGATGAAGCGAGTGACGGGTGTATACATCACTAGGAGCCGCGCTGGCGCATCTGGCGCATACGAAGGAGGACGAGGGCCACGCCCAGCACCGCGATGACGGCAAAGGGGGTGAGCACAGCGGCGAAGATCTCGCTGTGGAGCACGGCGGCAAAGTAGCCGCACGCTCCGCAAAGGAGGGCAAGGAGGACGACGAGAGCGCCGACGAGAGCGCCGTCGACGACTGGGTGAGCGGGGCTGGAAGGGGTATGCACTGTGCTCGCGCCAGCCGGCGCGCCACACGGCTGTGCGGGCAACGCCGTGCGAGGTCGAGTTGAGGGTGGTGAGCGACATGAGGTGAGAGGTTGTGTGCGGGGAGGTTGCAAGTGTGGCTTACAGTCGCCCTGCTTACGTATGACCAGCAGCGATGCCTCCGGGGGCGCAGCATGTGTGTTGATCACTGATGGCCTCGCGACTGAAGCTCGCATGTTCCACGACCCTTGGTCTTGAGCGCCAGGCGTGAGAGCGTCACCAAAGGCACTATGGCAGCGTACATCTTACCCGTTTAGCTCCAGAAGCGCCGGCGCGCGCGATATCCCACGCCCCACAGCCCCAATAGCAGCACCACGCAGAGCGGCACCACGGCCGCAGCGAGCACCTCTCCCTGGAGGCGGGTGCAGGCGGCCGCAATGCCGGCCACGCTTCCGCCCACGAGGAGGACGAGGAGGATGTCCAGCACTGGCGTCAGGAAAGCAAGGGGAGGGCTAACTCGTCTGGGCGGTTTTGAGGGACGCAAAGGCCCAGACTAGCGGGGGCCAAGGTCGGAGGCAGTGTAGAGCGCCGCGAAGGCTAGGAAGGGGACGTTGGCGCGGTCGACGCGCTTGGGGGTGGATGTGGGGTGGGGGAGGTTGAGTGTCATCGTGGTGGGTGCATATGAAGGGGCCAGATGAAGGGGCGACGGAGAGAGAGCGGGAAGACCGAGAGAGATGGAGAGAGAGAGAACGAGGGTGAGGGTGAGGGAGAGAGCGAGGGAGTCTTATGCTTGTGGCGGACGGGATGCACAGATGCTGGAGAGGATATTGGCATGGAGCGAGGCAGCGAGGGCGTTGTTTATCGACAACGCACACGAGAGGGTGCGAAGGGTTCGTATTTGGCCCACATCAAATCAACCAGGCTGCTGGCTATAGTGTGCTCGACTGAAGGGAGAATACGGGGGGGTCAACTCCCCGTGCTGATGTGTATCGTGGTGAGCAGCAGTCTAGGGCTTGCGACGGCGACCGCAGGGCGGGACGTGAGCTATCAGCACCAGGGCCACGGGCTCTGGGCTGCGGCCGACCTCGACCCTCGTCATGACCGGAACAAGCCTCCCGACGGCGGTGGTGAGGGCGATGTGAATTAGGTCAGCTACTCGTAGTGTTAGCGAGTGCAGGAAGGAGTCGTGCCCACCTTGGTCGAGACAGCACGCGGTGCCATGTGTCGGCAGCCCGAGGTGATTTTTATGCTGGTGTCGCGTTGCCACTTCTGCGCCATGCCTCACTTTCATAAAGCAGCTGAGGAGCGGACGACCAGAGGAGATGCTAGGGCTGTCGGTGAGACATGATGTGCAGATGACCAAGGGCAAATGTTGGTGGCGAAACACCAAGGTCGCGATGGGGGAGGAAAGAGGGGGGTTGCAGTTTGCGAGGCCACCGAAAGCGAAGTCGAGATGTGACACTGGGGAAGAGACAGGTAGCGATAATGCGAGGTGGTGACTCATAGCAGGAGCGGTGGGCGTGTTGCACCTTCAGCGGGCACAGTGTGCGAGCAGCCAGCTTTCCGACGCATGCCTCAAGGCAGAGACGAGGGCGCCCAGCTATCCAACGAAGACTTGCAGTGTTCAAAGTCGCTCGTGAACTAGTCGTGTCCATGGGGTGCGGTTTGGTCGCCCCAGGTCCAGGAGTCCTTCCATCGTGATAGGTTAGACCTGTATCCCCACTCGCACGCCAGGGAGCCTGAGCTCGCTACGAATACTGTCCATCGTCAATAAACTGTCCATCGTCAATAACTACAGAGCGGCTGCTGGTTCTTGCCCAGAACTACCTATGCTCCTCTCCCTCCGGGAACCGCTTCTCCACGGCTCCTGCTGTACAACTAGCAGGCCAAACTGCAGATACACTTCCAAACAGCGCACGCTTGATAGGTACCCTCGGTGCCCCCTCGGCTCCACTCGGGGACTTCTGGAGTGGGCGCATTATCTGGCGCGCTGTCGATTGCATGTGCGCTGTCGATTGCATGCATCGTTGCCGAACGTGCCACAACCGGCAGCACCGCCTCCATTGAAGACCTGCTCCACTCCACACCAGACTGCTACTGCCGACCAGCACTCTCGCTGACGCCCACCGGTTGTCCGAAACCGCGCGGCCGCGTCGCACCAGCACAGGGACACCCCTTCCCCGTACGGCCCGCCCGCAACCTTGTGGCCCGAGCAGGAAAGGAGTCGCGGCGCCTGGAGGCGGTGCTGATGTGGGCGCGGTCTAATTGAATGTCGGCGCGGGGTGTGAATCTGATGCCGTTACAATCCACGGCCACTGGCGCCACCCGTTGTTCGCTTCCTCAAAGCCACCCTCGGGTGTGCCCAGCTCGAGCCTATTCCATGCTCCCCCTCTGTTGGGGCCCGTTTTTGTATGTGTTGCATGCAGAATCAGCTTACGCAGCGTGCAGACAAGCAGCGAGAGTGCGGACGGCTGGATAGGTGGTGGGTGCCACTCTGGTTGCCGGCCTGATAATGAAGAGATCTACGGAATGCTGCGGATTAGTCTGTACAAGCAGGTAGGTACGGCGTGCCTGGCCGATGGCCGTTCCAGTGTGCCGATCGGCCATTGCGGCCCTGAGGTCATCATCGGCTGGGACAATAGACCAGCCAGCTGATCAGCGGCTTGGCATGCCCCTCCATGTACCGTTTGAGAGCACCGAGGCTGCACAGACTGCTGCTCCACTCGGCAAGGTTCTCTCCCTATCTCAACACCGCCTTGCTCGAGCGCCACTGGCACCCGCCCCCGCCCGTACATGTATTCGGCTCGAAGGCCTGGCCACCGCGGTGATGCTCTCCGAGCCCGCAACGGCATGTGACCCCCCTGTGGGATGTCACAAGGCGACTTGTCGATCTCCCAATGTCGCTCCTCTTGGCAGGGGGTGGCGGATCGCCGTATTCGCTTCCGGTGCTCGGTTCCCACCAGTGCACGAGTGTGGCAGCGCGGAGCCCATAATGCAGTCTGCGATAGGTGCCCGCCAGTGCATCGGGCCTGCCTTGCACGGCTTGGGGATATAAAGCTGACCGTGGCGAGACCTAGCGCCTCACTCATCCCCTTTCTGACATGACCAACCTCCAGCTATTCGCAGCCCTCGCGACCTTGTGCGCCGTTTCCGCCGCCCCCTCCCACCTGCTGGGCAGGCAGGAGGGCGATGCCACAAACTACGGCGGATGTGGGATGTGCGCGGGGGCGATGGAAAGCCTCCGGGGCACCTGTGGCGGCAGCGAAGGAATGCTCTGCCTCTTCGGCTGTGACGTGAGTACATACTTGCAACGCCACCCGCTGATACAGTACGTCCCCGGGCTCCAGGAGTGCAGCGCCTGCCTCGAAACCGACAGCACGGCCTCGGGAGCGGCGCGGAACACGATCGCGGCCCAGACCTCCAACCTGGACAACTTCTGCAAAGAGTGGAACGACCAGCCCTGCGTGAGCGAGTGCACGGGCGTCAGCCTCGACTTCTCGGACGCGTGCGGCCAGAACGGCAACTCCCTCGGCTGCCTGGGCCAGTGCGGGGCGTACCCCGCACTGGCGGCGTGCATGGCTTGCTACGAGAGCGCGGGCCAGATGACAAACTACGCCGAGGCGTGGAGCACGCTCAAGTGGTACTGCGACGACTCGTGCGGCGCGTCGTGCACCTCGTGGATGACGCCGTTCTCGCAGAACTGCAACGACGAGGCTGCTTGCAAATCCACCATGTGCTCGGGCAACAACAAGGCCGATGTCGACAACTGCAAGCAATGTTACGGCGGCGCCGGGATCGGCGGCCGCTTCAAGCAGGAGATCAACTCGGCCATCGACTATGTCGACCAGGTGTGCGCTGGTGACGGCACGGAAACTGGTACGGGCACGGGGACGGGGACGACGTGCGATGCCGAGTGCCAAAACATCCTCCAGGAGGCCTCAACGATCTGCACGGCCGACAACCCGGACAACTGCAAGCAGATGTGCCAGGTACGTCTGGTTTCAGCACCTGGCTAACAGCAGGGAAACTGGCTTGACCGGTACCAGGCGTGCAGCACGTGTGCGAACGGCGCCGAGTCGCGGTACGACGGGCCGGCCATCCAGGACGCCTACAACCAGATGCGCGGCTGGTGCGACGCCCTGGTCACCAACCCCACCACCTCGATCACCACGGTCCCCCCGATCCCCATTGTGACTGTGACTCCGGGCGGCGGCGGCGGCGGCGGCGGTGGTGGTGGTGGTGGTGGCGGCAGCGGCGGCGGCGGCGGCGGCGGTGGCGGCGCGCCCAGCCTCGGTGGAGGAGGCACGGGCATTCGCACCACCGCTAGTGGGTCCGTCTCGGGCCGCCCCTCCACCAGCGCAACCACGACTGCACGTAGCGTGAGCACCACGCGTTGGCACGCACTGACATTAGTCGGCAGAGAACGTCGCTGGCGGCTCGAGCTGCGGTGCCGCCCTCGGCGCCCTCATGGCCGTCGCCGCTGCGGCGTTCGCCTAACGACCCATCGTGCGCTCCATTGCAAGCTCCTTGCTGGCTCCCAAGTATGTTGGTGGAAGCCGTCCCACTTCCGTCGCACCTCAACGTCCGGATGGGTCGCCGAGCAGTGAAATAGTCTCAGTGGTCAGAATGCACCCACTTCAACTGTGTCCTGGCCTGTTCTTCCCCAGGCGACAGTGTCGGCGCGCAAGCGCGTGTCCCAAGTCGATGTGTGAAGAGCAGGGGCTGCTCGACCTGAACTCAGCCCGTCTTGGCGTCGCCAAACTCCACGACGCCGGAATGGTGACGAACAGAGCATCTCTGATCGTATAGTGGCTAGTATGCTCGCTTGTCATGACTTGATGCGCGGGAGACCGGAGTTCAATTCTCCGTCAGAGAGCAGCAGCGCGCACAGCGCGAGACGTTTTTGGGTGGGACGGGGTGCGAGCGGCGAGGGCGCTGGTGGGAGTGTGAGCGGCCGAGCGTTTGCCACTGAGTTGTGTAGGAGTGGTTTGAACACGAGGAGCGGGTGTGCGAGCCGGCGGGTGTTCAAGAGGCGTACTCTCGTTGGCATGGTACCGTCCATGGCGATCGAAGATTCGGCACCACAGGGCCTTGGAGCACAAAGTCAGTGTGCTGCAGCGTCCTCTATTGTGAGCTCGCTGCTGGGTGAGTTTGGATGACGAACACGGACACCCGACGGAGGCTGGGTGTGAGAGCCTGGACTGCACGGCGTGCCTAGAGGCGGGGCTGTGCAGTTGACAGGTGGAAGTGGCAGACAGGAGCCAGCACAGACGGGTGGCGGTTGGTGAGCACCGCTGCCAATAGTTTGTGGAAGGTGCACGAGAGGTCGTGTTCGACGTGAGCATGCTGTCACCCCCTTTCCAAACTTCCAGAACCTGTGCCCATCCCGCACGCGCCACTCCGTCATCTTCCGCACCCAGAACTCGAGCACCCTCGAAGCCTCATGCTGGCCCGGGAGTGCCTCAACCTTCTGCCGTCAGCCAGCTGGACGCAAATCACCTCCGATGGAACGACCCACCAATCTTGTCCACCACGCAAGGCAATCTGGCCTGAAGTGAGTCTTGGATGCACCGCATCTGGCCGCGCTCTGGCCAACCGTACACCATCGGCCGACGCGCACATGCATGTGACCCGCCGTTGCGAGGCAGCGGTGGGAAACACCCGCGCTGGTGCCTGCTTTCCACGCGATCTCGGGCTACGGCTGAGGCACGGGGTGCGCGACTGCCATTCCTCAAACGTCCGCAGCCCCGCCAAGCCCGTCACGTCCATGTGCCTACCCCGCCGAGCCCCCCAGCTGGTCCTCCGCTCCACCCTCCCCGCCGCCGAGCAGCTTCACGTGAACGGGACAGGTCCGCAGGCCCGGCCTGCCGGCCTCGGGGGCGGTGTTGCGCTGTGATGCAGTGCCGTGCACATAGAGGCCGCATAGCGGCCGGAGGGTATATATGCCTCACTTGCGCGAGGTCGCCAACCGTCAACGCTAACCAAAATCTCACCATGGTCAAAGCAAACATCATCCAAACAGTACTCTACATCATCATCCTGCTGCTCGCCGTCGCGCAGACGTCGATGCACATCGTCACAGAGCATTGGGACACCAGTGCGTCCCGCTATCGGTGCACAGCTGACGGACAGAGGGCGTCGTGGGACACAAGAGGATCGTGCGCACCTGGGCCAGCCGGATCGCGTGGGCCGCCTTCGGCGTCCTGATCGGCCTGTACATCATCATCCACATCATCGTCAAGACGGCCCGCTCGGGCTCCAAGTTCGTGGCCGCCAAGGTGGACGTCATCGTCCTCTCCATCTTCCTGGCGATCGAGATCCTCGCCGTCGTGATCGGCGGCTTCAGCGGCCTCAACACGGCCGACATCGTCACGTGCCTCTGCGGCGTCGCGATCCTCGGCACACTCCTCTTCGAGATCATGTACGTCGCGACGCGCAAGCACGTCGCCGGGCGCTGGAGCTCGAGCATCAAGGACCTGTCGTCCGGGTGGTAGATTGGACCGCGCAAGCTGATATGGATAATGTACATCTCCAGTGTCCGTAGTGTCCGTGGCGCCTATGCGTACGCCTTGAGCCGCAGCTCGGCGTTCTCCCGTCGGAGCTCGGCAACGAGCGCCTCCAGCGCGTCCTGGCCCTTCTCGCCCTGGCGGTCTGTGCGCGCCTCGCACCGCGAAACCTGAGGGGCCCATGCGAAGCGCGCGTAGATCAGGATGTCGAGGACGAACAGGCAGGCGAAGCGGAGCGCGATGCCGAAGACGGCGGGCGGCTCGCCCAGTGTCGCGTTGCCCGCGCCGATTGATCGCGCGAGCAAGCTGCTGTCAGCACCGAGTCTGAGAGGGATGTCAGGGACGCCGAAGCGACGCGCACAGCCTCCAAGAGCTGCCGGCATGTCTGGCTCTACGAAACGCACCTTCTTCCCAGGAACCACGCGTTCCAGAAGGTCAGCGCGGACCACGCCGCGAGGATGAGCGTGTCGACGGCTGGGGTCAGCGCGGCAGAGGGGGGACACGTACTGAACCCGCGACGGGCAGACGCAAAGCGAAGCAGGTCGGCCATGCCGTAGGAGCACACCGAGATGGCTGGCGCGTTCCGAGAAGAATGGAGGATGGAAAAGAGCGGGAAGAGAACGATTCCTTCATCGTGCGAGGAGTCGCAAGCTCCTACGGAACCCATGTCAACACACCCTGTGGAAACCCCTGTCGTACCCTGATGCCTCGCGTCGCACCCTCACACCATCAATTGAGATCATGCATGCTCTCAATGGCAATAGTGTCCGTAAACAAGGCTACACGATCAGCCACAGCCCAACCGAGCAGCGCAAGCGGAGAGCGGGGAGCGCGTAAAGGTGGTGTTGATGCACAGCTCGCAGGATCAGCCCAAACACTGAGGGCACCTCGGAAGCATGCTTCCGCTAACCAACAACCAGCCGCATTCAAGCTTTCCAGTGTGCTGGTGGAACACTGTAACCATAAACCGCTTGCAGTAGCATACCCAGTACAACACTTCTCACTTGCGGGTACAACCTTGGGCCCGATGAGCGCGCTACTGGTTGGCACCAAAGCGGCCGCCGTACATAAAGTTCATGTAGGCCGCGCGCTCGTAGTGGCCGGCTATGTCGAAGCCCGTCACGGTCGCGTTCTCGTGCGTCACATGGTCAATGGTGGGGTAGAAGACCTTGCCGCCGCTACGGGCGGCGACCTCGGCCTGGCGGTGGGCGGGGAGCGTGGCGGGGGTGAAGAAGTTCCACGCGAGCTTCTCGCCGCGGATCGACTCGCTGTCCTGCTTGAACATGGCGTAGACGTCGAAAGCCAGGCCGGCCGCGTAGGCGGCGAACATGAAGGAGAGGGAGAGGACCCAGCGCTTGCGCCACTGGCCGTAGTCATCGCGCGGGGCGGCGTACCAGAAGCCCGTGAGGAAGCCGAGCGCGGCGGTGCCGAGGAGGAGGATGGCGGTGATCGCTGCTGTTAGAGGTGAGGGGGGGCGGACTCACCGGTGAGAGTGAATTTGTACACGCCGCCGCCGACGTGCGAGGACGCCTCCCAGATGTAGTTGAAGCGGTGGTAGGAGAAGAGGAAGGGGGGGCCGAGGGCGAGGATACCGATAATGAGGAGGATGATCCAGCCGGCCTGCTGGGAGGTGGCGTTGGCGATCGTGTCGGTGTTGAAGACGAAGCCCGAGGCGATGAGGAGACCGGTGGGGAGCAGGGAGGCCAGGAGCCAGAAGATGACTGTTGTGAGCCTTGACTTTGAGAGGCAAGGGCGGTGACGTACCCAGAACGGGAGTGGGTATGTGCATCTTGAGTGGCGGGTCGAGCGTCGAAGTTGCTGAGAGGTACAGTGAACGAAGGGCAATCGAGATGAGGAGAAGTTGTGAGATGGAGATGGAGACGAGATGTGTTTATGTGCTCGAGATGAGCGGGCACGGTGGTTCGAGGCTGCCTGTAACTTGGAGGGATCAATGCTGGGAGTGCATGATCAAAGAGGTGCATATTGGGGAGCAAGATCAAAGAGGTGTACATTGGAGATCAAGATCTAAGAGGCGGATATTGGGTGAAAACTCACGATAAACAATGGTCGTGGGTATGACCACCAGGGTGGGTGTGTGCCACGAGGCAGGAGTCGGGTGGCGGCACGTGCCACAACAATGGACCCTGTTCGTAACTGTGTGGCAGATGCAAGATGCAATTCGCAAGCAATGAGCTGCGAGGGTTACTGCCGGCAGAGCGTGTCCAGCCCACTGGTCACCTATCCCGCCTGCCTAGCTGCGTCTGTTCCAGCAGCCGACGGCTTCCACTGCTCCCATGCCACGACAGAGATAGTGTAGTACAACAATGCATGTCGCCACCTTGGGCATTATAGGGTGATACTTGTGGGCACCTCGTCGGCGCGTTACATGTGGACGCCACGACGCGAGGGGCGGGGCGGCGCGCAGCCGATGGGGCGCTGCCACTCAAAGTTGACGCCCTGCGGCGTCATCATGCCATCAGGGATACCGTAGAGGCGGTTGGCGTGGGGGCCGAATTGCGTGCTCTGCCAGTCGGTGACGGGGCCCGCGTTGCTCCACGCGTTGGGCAGGTGCTGGATGGTGGGGTTGTAGACGTCGTGGCCGGCGGCGGCCATGGCGGCGAGCTGGGCGTCGGGGAGGGCGGAAGCGCGGCGGAAGAACGACCAGGGGAGCGCGGTGCCGTCCCTGTCGTAAGCGCAGTCGGAGCGGTTGAGGAGGAAGAGGAGCCAGCCGACGAGTGTCGCCCAGAAGAAGAGGGTGAAGCCGAGGCCGAGGCCCCAGCTGAGGTACCAGTGGCGGCGGTTGGTCTTGGGGAGGATCGGGTCGGCCTCGTAGTAGCCGAGGAGCCAGCCCGAGGTGTCGAGGGAGGCGATGAGAAGTAGCTCGACGACTAAAGTCAGCGCGGGAGAGAGGGGACTCACGTATGAGGGCCAGGTTGTACGAGGCGCCCATGTGCATGCTCGCGGCGAAGATGTAGGCGTGGCGGCGGTAGAGGAGGGCAAAGAGGATGCCCGAGAAGCCGAGGCCGCAAAGGAACATGGTGAGCCAGCCGGCGAGGCGGGGCGCGCCGTCGGCGACGACGTCCCACGAGAAGATGATGCCCGAGATGAACATGAAGATGGCGGGGGTGCTCGGGAGGAGGAGCTGGAGAACTTGTGTGAGCTTTGGAGGGGCGGGACTCACTGTACTCCTTCCAGGTGGCCATGGTAACGAGTGACTTGGGTGAGGGTGGGGCGTGAGCAAAGTTTCTGAGAGTTGGAGTTGGAGATGGAGATGAGATGCATCGGCTTGGGAGCTATAAGCTTGCGGCGAAAGCGTGGTGGACGGGGGACTGGGAGGGTGGGAGAGATGCGAGACGTCAGTGTGTTTTCTTTGTTTTGCCCCAAGATCATGATCTTGGAGTGTGACATGGGTGCGAGAAGGAAGCATGCGGCGGGCAGTGTGCGCCGGTGGTTCGGGCACAATAAACATCACTTGCGTTGCCTATGGCGTGTATTGGTGTGAAGCATACGGATACGCTTTTACAGTGTGGTGTGGGGCGGGTTGCATGAAGGCCAGTGTGGCAGTCCATTGTGCCACGCAGGTGGTGCGAGAAAACTCTGTGGATCTGAAACGACCAGCCAGGGGCGACTGCGCTGTACGACACGAGATACAGCGTGCGATTCAGACACGGGAGAGGGGACAAGCCGCGGTGGCTTGTGGCATTCAGCGCAGAGAGGCAGTGCGAGGTGTCTTGCAAGGAAGAGCTGGGCCTTGGTGTGGCGAACCCGTCGATGATGCAGACGGGCCTCCACATCCTCCCGCTGTGCCACCCCAGCATTCAACAACCAGAGACCAGCTCATGCATTATAGATCGAAAGAAGAGAGGAAAGTCTATCGAGGCCTAGTACGGGCGGGTGGCATACCCGCGCCCCTCGACGAACCCAGCGTGGTTGATTGACGTCGACGCCGAGGGTGTTAGGCGAGAAGAGCAAGTCGGCGGTCCGCATGAGCCAAAAGTCCCACGCCTCGTACAGCGCCCACATGACCGTCGAGCCGGCGACGCATCCCCAGCACCCCGCCATGTTCTTGAAGGAGAGGTACTGGCCCGCGAACCAGGCAAGGGCGAGGCTAAGCCCGAGGGCGTTGAGGGAGATGACTGGGGTCAGCTGGGACGGAGCGGAACTCACAAGACAGTACCCAGCGCGAGAAGGGGCCCAGCGCGCGCTGGCCTTGAACTCGAGCATATGGTGGCGCTGGGCCAGGAGGAGGAGGGCGATCGCCATGAAGCAGCCCAGGAGGAGGAGGGAGACGAACGCGGCCAGGTTGTCGTGCAGGCGGCCCGAGCCGAACATCGCCAGGAGGGGGAGGAGGGGCAGCAGGCAGGTGGTGACTGCGTGAGCCACGAGGAGTGGGAAGCTTACGGAACCACTGGGTGTAGGTGACGTCGTCGATCCACATCCTGACAGTGTGTAGTGGGAGTTGTGGCAAGGGAGTGACGGGGTGAGTTGCGGTGGTTGGAAGTGCTGAGGAGGGGGTTGGAGGACAGCAAGCGAGCGTTTATGTGCTCGCAGCGGGGGGTGGGCGAGTCTCCAGCTCATCTCCGCCTTCGGCTCAGCACTACCAACGGGGCGAGGCGAAGTGAGATGTAGCGCCCAACCGCGGCAGATGACGGGGCGACGAGCGAGCGCTGGTGGCAACAAAGTCCACAGCCGCCATGCCTTCGAGCGAGCGACCGAGAGCAGCTGCTGCGTGTGATGGAGGTGCTTTGTCCCATCTCACCCACATCGTACTACGCGCCGTCAAACAAGCTCATGTCGGCAGTGGAAACCTCCGGCTGCGTACGTGCATACAGGTCGCCGGGTGGCTTCCATACGGTGTGATGGCGGTCCATTGTTTCGGTTTCTTCCTCTGCTGCGACCAGGTGTGATGAGACGAAATCGGGCTGCCCATTGTCCGTGCCAACCAGCTATCGCGCAACGCGAGTGCTTTCTGCAGCAGCATGACCTCACGACATCTCATGCAGAGAACAATGTACCCGACCCACCGCCCGCGTCTGCCTCCCAGCGATGCGGCTCGATGCCATGCAGTTGCGCGTACATAACCGCCGTTCAAAACGAACCCCTCGCCGCACACCACGCTTCCCCGATGATCGACACCCTCCTTTGGTCCAAGTACCTGACCTGGGGCAACATCGGTACGCCCACCGCCCGCCAGCCCTAACGCCAGCCCTCGACCTCGTCCTCCCCTTCCTGGCGGGCACGAACCTCGTCCTCTCGGGCTGGACGTGCACCCACCCCCGCGCTCCCGCCTGGGGATGGCCCGTCCTCCTGGCGCTCGGCCTTGCCATCACCCTCCTCCTCGCGCTGTGGACGACGCACGCCACCTACCCGGGCGAGGAGGCCAACCCCATCTGGGGCCGCTGGGCGCGCCCCGGCTACCGCCTCGGTAGGCAGCCCACCAGCTCAAGCTCACCGCAGCCGCCAACGTCGCCATTACTGTCCCGTTCGTCCTCACAGCCTTCTTCGCCGGCTACACCACGCACCGCCCGGCGCCGGCCTTCGCAGCGCTCATGCCCCTCGCCGTCGCCTTCTATCTCGTCATGGTGTGGTGGATGGCGTGGTGCCACCGCCAGCTCAACTTCTGGGTGGACGCGCGCGAGTGGCGCGTCGGCGGGACGGAGGAGCACCCCAGCCGCTGGACGCGTATGCTCTGGGGTGAGCCCTAAGTTAGTTTCTGTACAGGGCTGGTCCCATCATGAATCGAGACGGTGTCAGTGAACCGTGACAACATGTCCCCCGTGCCCGCGACCTCTGCCAGGCGACTCGGGCCGCAGAGATGCGCCCAGACCACCTGGCCCAAAAACGTCGCGCTGCGCTCTCGCACTCGCTTGCACTCTCTGACGGAGAATTGAACTCCGGTCTCCCGCGGTCACTGGAATGACAAGCGAGCATACTAGCCACTATACGATCAGAGATGGCTGTGCTGATTGTCCGATCGTTGCGCCGCCAAGGCCCTCGAGGCGCGGAGCGCGACGACGCGAGGACTCGCTGCGACTGGCTGCAGCTCGCAGGCATCCGCAAAGGTCAACTGATGAGTTGAGGTGTGATTAGCAATGAAAGCAACCACCGCGCGGCTGGGCAGCACCCATCCATCACTTCGGCGTCCACGGGAACGCGCGCTCCTCCCACCCAAGCATGCGCTTGGCCTTGGAGCAGTCGAAGAACCCCTCGTTCCCCTTCCACTCCCCCCGCATCTCGCACTTCAGGTCGGGGTAGTACTTCTTCAGCAGCTGGAGACTGGACGTCTGCTGCACGATCGTCGGTGCGACGATGAAGAACGTCTCCGCGCCGAGCGGGAAGCGGCTCGTCGGCGCCGTGATGCCCGAGAGGAACGCGCGCGCCGTCCCGCCCACCGACGTCCACCCCCACAGGTCCTTCCAGTTGCCCTGTGCCCGGTCCAGCTCCTCGGGGTTGTACGCCAGCTCCTCGGGGATGACCCAGTGCGGGCGGAAGCACGCGATCCGCATCTTCGGGTAGCGCCGGCTGAAGGCGGCGGCCTGCTCCTCGACCGCGAGCTTGCAGAGGCTGTACGAGTCCTGCGGGTATCTAGGGTGGTCCTCGTCGAGGGGGAGGTAGTCGAAGTGCGGGCGGGGCTTCGAGAAGACTGGCGTTAAGGGGGCCCGGAGGAGACGTACTTAGCCCGATGGCGTTGACGCTGGACGCGAGCGAGACGCGCTCGATGCCGACTTCGCCGGCGGCCTGGAGGGCGTTCCAGCTCATCGACGAGTTGACGTTGTGCACGTTCTGGAGTGAGTGGTGGACTTCAGGGGCTGTCCGAGCGAGCTATCGCATAGCCACGCTCTCTACTCACCTCCTCGGGCTCGTACCGCAGCAACGGCCCGTCCGGGTCCTTGGGGTTCTGCAGCGAGTACACCGCCGCGAGGTGGATGAGCGCATCGCACCCCTCAATAGCCTTCCGGAACTCGGCCTCCTTCGTCAAGTCGACACTCTTGTACGTGTACGTCTCGCCCTTGGGAGCATCTGGGTGCGGCTTCGGCGCAATGTCGATGCCCACGACCTTGTGTCCCTCCGCGAGGGTGTGTGCGACGACGCCGCGGCCGATCACGCCGTTCGCGCCTGTGATGGCGATCGTGAGCGACATTGTGTGTGCTAAGCGGGACGTGGGGAAGGGCGATGTTCTCCGTTAAATGGGCCTGCGTCATGATGGTGGTCGCCGGTCGAGGCCGCTAGATGCCGTAGTTCAGCCGGCGGTTGTGCCGCCTGAGCGGGCATTTCGGCAGTCGCCATGTGCGGCTTCCCAGCGTACCTGCCCCACCCCAGGCGATCATGCGGCTGTGTGGGCTAGCAGTCGGAGGGGAGGTGCGCAGACCTGCCAGTAGAGGGTGCCGGGCTCGTTGATGGGGTTGATTGATGAGGTCGGGCGCCCATGGGTTCACAAGGTCAGGTAAAGATCCGGCTGATCCTCACTGCGCCTGGCCGGCCTGGGTGACTGACCACGCACTGGCAGACGCGGTTGGGCTTTGGCACATATGCAGATCAGCGAGCTGCCGTCAACAGCCCTTTCGCTTGCTGAGGGATGGCACTTGTCAGCTAGGGACAATCCTGAACACGAGAGCATACCTGCGCCGACGCATGCTGCAACATCAGCAGCCGCCTAAACTTCAAGTTGACCAAGAATACATCTCTATCGTTGAAAGCGTAACTCTATCTCGTTAGGAACATGATATCTACACGGAATCAGACCTGGGGCGGCGGCGCGTTAGCGAGCGCCTTAACCCTCTTGTCGAGTTTGATGTTGCCGTTAAGGACGCCCTTGGCGAGCTCAGCCGCCTGCTCCGCGACGTCCTGCATGCCCGTCTCCGCGCCGTTCGTCATCGCCTCGCGGACTGTGACGCCGAGGTCAGCCTCAAGTAGCTGACTAATCTGGGATGGCTGGATCGAGGCCTCGCTCAGCTCAGCGAGCACGTTGTGTTCAGCCAGTGCGGGGGACGCCTCAGTGAGCGCGGTGGTGGTGGTTGTGGAGGTGGAGGTGATGAGTGTGGGTGTGCCCGGAGCGGGCTTGGCGTGAGAAAGGACGCCAAAGAGGTTGGGTTGTTCTGCCGTCAGCTGATGCCGCAGCGGGACGCACCAGTCATCTCGACGGCGCGCTTGGCGTTCGCCTCGGCGGCCTCGCGCAGGGCGACTGGGTTGAGTACTTCTGCCCCGGCCTCGCGGGCGATTGCCTTGCCCTCGACGCCCACCGTGTTGCGGGCGGCCATGGATGCTTCGGACGCGACGATCGCGGCCTCTTCGCGTGCTACTGCCATCATTGGACGGAGGGCGGCTGCAGCCATGTCTGGTGTGAGGATGCCGAAGGCAGAGGGTGGTGTGTGTGTGTGTATGTCTGTGGTGTGCTTCGTTCTGGAGTTCCGGGTCGGTTGACCGAGTGTCGTAGAGGGGGAGGTGGTGATGGAGGAGATGCCGAAACGTACACTGGTGGTGAGGAAGAGTTATTGGGTGGTGGCAACAGTCTCCACAACGTCCCGCTCCCTCTTATGTCCACTCCCACAAGGGCCACCCGGCACTGCTGATCATGACGTACCGCGGGGTTAGCCGGCGTGCTGGAACCTCATCTCATCGCACGTGGCTTACAGGGCGCCTTACAGAAGAGCCTAAATTTCAGGCAAGCTCCCATGCCTATTATCCCTCTCCGGTAGGCGTGCAAGGCTGGACAAGCTGGACCTTGGATGTCGCTCGACATTGTTGAGGCCTTGCCGTCGACTGACATTAACCTCCTCTCCTTTGCACCTCCCACAGCTCCACGCATCGATTCTCATACCCATCCACTTTCACGGCTCATCAGCAACAGCGCACCCTCACACCTTTCAACTCATCTACTCCTCACTCGACCATGTCGTCGTCGTCGTGGCCGCCTGCGCTCAAGTGAGTTTGGCCACCCAAGTGGAGGTGGAATGCGGGGAGTGGCTGGAGGGGCGAGGTGAACGTGACGGGGACGGTGTGCGCCAGACGCCACTGGATTTACAGAGGGGTGGGGATGGAGCCAGTCCTCAAGCAGCCTCCTTCTGAGCGACCAGTCCGTGGTGTGGAGCTGTGCTAACCTACAGGGCTTGGGTGCAGGACTGCCTGTCCAGAGCAACATCCTCCGCTAACAAGGCGGAGGTCAACGCAGAACTGAAACAGGTAAGCCTATGACATCGGACGCAAGTGCTCACGCAGATACTATTCGATGCGCACAGGCTCGGTACTGTCAACACGACGGATTGGTCCACCATGAAGCTGAAGGCGTGAGTGCGCAGATGGTGCGTGAGCTAACGCCAGACTCCAGCCCAGAGCTCCTCTCGCCCCGGCAATCCCGGTTCACCACCAGTCGTACCCTTCTCTTTCAGCGCCCACTAACAACACCACCAAAACTGCGACCAAGAAGGAGAAGAAGAACAAGAAGCGCAAGGGGTGAGTGTGTGAGCAAGATATATCTGACCGACCAGGGAGATAACAGACGGGTTCCCATCGGCCTACAAGTTCGAGTCGGAGGAGGAGAAGGCGGCCAAACAGCGTCGCTTGGAGCGGTTCAACAACCCCGCACCGTCCTCGAACGGGAGTGGAGATGGCCCGCATGCGACGGGCACGGCAATGTGGTTCCCTGACAGCAACGGGAACGGGGCTCTCAGCACAAGATTGGCGCCAAGGCAGGTAGGAAACAGCAAGTTCAGCAACTTTGGATACGAGCCGGAGGTCGCCGAAGTGGATCCTGTAAGCTGGGAAGTGTTGTTCTTCGCTGACAGCCAGAATGTGATGGACTGGGACCATCACACGATCCGTGGCACGTCGACGCGGCTGGAGAAGTCGTATCTGCGCCTGACATCTGTGCGTAGCCCTCGTTGATCCTTGCTGTGACTAACGCCACAGGAGCCCAACCCGGCCGATGTCCGCCCACTCCCTGTCCTCAAGCAGACGCTCGCGCTCCTGAAGCAGAAGTGGAAGGAGAACCGCAACTACGCGTATGCGCTTGACCAGTTCAAGTCGGTGCGCCAGGACTTGACCGTCCAGCGCATCAAGAACGAGTTCACTGTCGAGGTCTACGAGATCCACGCTCGCATCGCACTAGAGGCCAAGGATCTCGGCGAGTACAATCAGTGCCAGAGCATGTTACGGCAGCTGTACGAGCTCGGGTTGGGGGGACACCCACTCGAGTTCCTCAGCTACCGTATCATGTACCTGCTCCACACCAGGAACCGCAGTGGTGAGTTTTTTCTGAAGGATGAATCGCAAGCTTACACCAGACCTTGGTGTCCTCCTGGGCCAGCTCACCCCGGAGCAGAAGGCGGATCCCGGAGTAGCCCACGCGCTTGCCGCCGCCCGTGCACTCGCGACGTCCAACTACAGCAAGTTCTTCGAGCTCTTCCTCCATGCTCCGAACATGAGTGGTTACATCATGGACCACTTTGTGGAGCGTGAGCGGGCGCAGGCTCTGGCCGTCATGTCCAAGGCGTGAGTGTAGCTTGCCTGTGGATTGAACATTGCTGACGCCAGTTACTTCACCCTGCCACTGTCGTATTTGACCCACACGCTGGCGTTCGAGACGGACGAGGACGCCGACGAGTTCCTGACGGGGCACAAGGCTGCGATCTACGTCACCCCGGCGCGGGATCCGGCTAACCCATGGAAGCCTATCGCTCCGATTCCGCTGTCTGAGCGTGTTTGGGACGCGAGGAAGGCGCATCCGGCATGCGCACAAGGTGTGGAGAAGTACCGTGTTGTCGACCTCAAGGGGCAGGTCGACTAAACGAGGAGCGCATCCGCGCTGTGCGGAGCCGTCGAGTTCGAGAAGTTGCCCCGACCGGTTGTGCGGCTGTGTTGCCAGCTGGAAGAAGTGCCCTCTCGATTCGGTCCTGCGGAACGGGAGCTGTCTTCGTGTCCCCGACTTATCTGTCGCCACGTCGAGCGTGTATGCCGCCCTGTCTGTCCAATATCCGACCTGTTTCCCCTGCCGCCCGCCGAGGAGTGGCCCGCTCCCTGTTCCGATGACCTCCACCTCCCCGCAACACTCACCCCGTCAGCTTGGCACAGGCGAGTCACGTCGTCCCCATCCAACTCGCATGTCCAGTTCAGCTGCAAACCACCAAGTCACATCCAAAGCTAGGTAAGGTCTTTCTCGCATTTCCCACATTCCATCCTCCAACTGCCTCGACATCCCGGCGACAGCCCGTCATGTCCCACTCTGTTGTACATTATCCAGCATCCCCTGCCCGACTTTAGACCCAATGCACTTGTCGCGGCTGTGGTCCAGGGCCAGAATCCCTGGCGGAGAAGTTTGAACTCACCGTGTGCTTCTATCTCTTGCCACCGAAGGTGCCCATATCTATGCCCCGACGATCCGATGATGCGAGACAGGTCGCTAGGTCAGCTGGTCAGCTGGTTAGCAGGCCGTATCGTTTGTGTCGTGTTTTGCTTCTCTATCCTCCTCGCCGATTGCATGGGGAGGCTATCGAGTAGCGTGACACTTGCTGTCTGTGAGTTGGAGGTGACGCAACTCTATCTATCGTGTTTGGTGTCTCTGTGACAGCTGTGCCATGTCTAACCATGCTGTCATGACCCTGGGACGATCAATTGCAAGGCGAAACAGGGGTGGCAATGAGCGTCGTAGGATAATGGGATCGCAGGACGCAGGAATAGCAACAGAGACAAGGTCCCAGTCCAGGGAAGCATCCCGCCAACGATCTGAGATGGGGCAGCGAGGGCGAGGGCCTGGTACGAGAGCGGAGGGGCTCGGCGGCATGAGTCATGACATACGCCTGCGGGAATGAGCGGGTGATCGGCGCGGCGGCTGAGGCACTTTAGCGGCGGCGATCCAGCATTTGGAAGCAGCGGCGATCAGAACCAGACCCGAGAACCTTCTCAGCGGATCAGTTCCAGCTCCCAGCCGATCGGGGCGTCGGCATGGCCGTGCGTGCAGTGGCACGACGAGCAATTGCACCGCTGTCAGTGTCGGGGCTGTGTTGGCGGATGAGCGTGGGGGAGGGATTCCAGGGGCGAATTAAGGTAGCGAGTAAGCATCACGGTGGCGGCGGCCAGGCGCTGCATTTCCTGCAAGCGAGGCTTCAGGTGTGCAGGTGGGCCTGTGGACCTGTGGACCTTGTGGCCTTGTGGCTTGGGCATCTGTGGGCCATGAACCTGGGTGCAGACGGCGACCAATGGCTGATCGGCGACACGGTCCCCCGCCTGACTGGCCGGGGTTACCCCAGCCACACTCCAGTCACCCCGGCCACTCCGCTTCGGGCCCTTGAGGCTCGGGGGTCGGTCTCTGCCTCTGGTGTTTGTACGGTGACGCATTCCCCCACCCCACCCTCTTTGCATTCTGTTTGAGTCATTACTGCAGGAGGCTACCTAAGCTCTGGTTAGCGTCGAGGGTGTTAGGGCATATCCAAGACCCAGAAACTAGGTGCCATGTATTACTCCGCTGTATCGCTAGGTGGCTCGCAAAGCGAAAGGCTCGGGCGTTTCGCCGGGACAACTAAGTTGGGCCGAACCTGGGTAGGTGGCCTGGGTGGGGCCTGAAAGGCATTTACAACTAACTTGGCCATCATCCATCACTCCTCGCCTCTTCGCCTCTCTCTCCCTTTACCACCCTGCCACCCTGCCCCCGGGCCGCACTCTCCGCCAAGCAAGGCCCACCACTCTCGACTGTCTCCGCTCGCCGTCGCTTTGTCCACTCTCCCCACCTCACTCGCCATCTTCCCATCCTCTTACATCCCCTCTCTCTCTCTCGCTCTCTCTCGCTCTCATCATCTTGCTCCAATTCCACCTCCGTGGGCGTCCCTCGGCTATCCCCCACCCCGCCCACACACACGCCCTCCTCACCCCACCTCGTTCCACCTCCACCCTTCCGTTCCTCCGTCTCTTGGTCACCCCTCTAAACGCTAGCCTCCGTCGCTCAACCCATCCCGCACCACTCTAAACTCTCAACTTTCCACTCTCCACTTACACCTCTCGCCTAGTCCACCTCCCTCACCTCAGCCCTTCGTCCCCCAGACCTTCCCTCTACGCTCGCCACCACTCCACACTCCACACCGCACACACGCCGCCGGCCTCTGCACCACCGGCCCCACCCCACCAGACCTTATCCCTCCCGCCGACCACACAGAGGCCATGCGATAATATGCCCCTCGCCGACCGCTCCGGTAGCGTCCTCGTCGTCAGCGCCGTCTTCCTGGGCATCGCGACTCTGTTCACGGCCCTACGATGCATCTCCAAGTTTGGCATCAGGAAACGCGTTGACACCGACGACCTCGTCACTATTCTCGCATGGGTACGTCTATTTCCGAGTTCACGCACGTCTCCTCGGCCGTCGTCCCACCGCCCACCTCACATTGCCTTGCTATTCGCCGCCAGACGTCCCTCCTATCGCTGCTCTGCACCGCCGACTCGCGACCCTCGCGAGCTGTTGCACGTTTCATGATCCCTCCAGGGCTCTGTATTTGGCAGCCCCACAACATACCAGCCATTGCCCTGTGTGGCGCAAGATGCGGTTCCTTTTCGCGCGCTGACACACGCACAGCTGTTCACCGTCGCCCTCTGCATCTCCATCATCTTCGGCGCCACCGTGGGTGTGGGTAAACCAACTGCCTGTGAGTCTCCGTCACTACTTTCAAGGTTGCTTGGGGTCCAGGAACGGCCGGCATGAGCGCCTCCAGAGCCTGCCAACTTCCTTTGTGTCCGCTTATCGCCACTGCACGGACACGATTGTCCCTATGCTTGTGGTCGATGCCGTCTGCCCACTCGCGAGCGCACGCTCGCCGAAAGCTGCCATGATCGCGCTCGGCTCTCGGCCAAGCCACGCCAAGCGATCTGGTCGTCAAATCGCTTGGCAAGGGCTCCTTGCCTCCCTGCCGTGTTTGCCCATTCAACGCGCTGACCTCAGTGATCCGTGAAGAATGGATGGGGCCTCTGAAGAAGGCGGTATACGTCTACCCCATGTTCTACAACCTGAGCAGCATGTTAGCCAAGACGGCGACCCTGCTGCTCTACATCCGTATGGCGAGCGCACACCCCTTCCTCCGATACGCGAGCTATGTGGTTCTCGCCATCGTCGATGTCGCAGGCATTGTGCTTGTCTTCCTCAACATTTTTGTGAGCAAGCCAGATTGACTCCATGCCACTGAGGAGCCCGTACTGACATCGCGCAGCAATGTAGGCCCATCGCCGCCGCCTGGGCTCCCCACCTCCACGGCGAGTGTTACGACAACGTCACCCTCTTCCTCTCCTCCGCCCCTGTCAACATCCTCTCGGACATTGCCATCCTCATGCTCCCCCTTCCCATCATCACCGAGCTCCGGATGGAGCGAAGAGCCAAGATAGGCCTCGTCATGACGTTCATGTGCGGTGTCTTCGTCGCCGCGGTCGATGTTGGTGAGTCTCCTCACGATCTCGAGCGAGCTACCAGCTGACGCCAGTCCGCATCGCCTATCTCCAGATCTCGCTCCGTGAACAGATCCAGGTAGGCACCGACCACGTCAATGCGAACACAAGACCAGTCAACTTCTACTGGTACACCGCATGGGGCCTAATGTGGTCCGCGATCGAGTGCTGCGTGCGTCTGTGCTGCACGTGCGCTCTCGTCCTCAAGCCGCTCTTACAACGCATCAAAGAGAAGGGCCGGCAGATCAGCTCGAACAACTCGCCCCACAATCTGTCGCGCGGGCCAGTCGGCGGCTCCGACGAGCTCGTGCCCTCATCCGACGCCGCTGAGGCTGCGAGCCCAGGCATCGAGTTTGGGGCCGGCAAGGAGCCCCAGTCGCCGCGCAACCTGCCCCTCCAGGCCATCCTGGAAACAAGCCCAGACGTCCCGGATGAGGACACTATGGACATCATGGCGTTCTTCAACGCCGGCCCATCGGCCTCCTCTCCCCCAGGCTCATCCATGGCCACTGTGCCCAACCAGCCAGCCCCACCATCCTTCGCATCGAACGGGTACGCCGAGATGAACGGCAATGTCAACGGCAACGGTCTCGGTGTGCCCCCGAGCGGCTTCTCCGGGCTGCACAAGCAGGCGTCTCGGATGAGCCAAAGTCACGGCGGCCCATTACACAAGCAGGCATCGCGTATTAGCCACAAGGTCGGCGCTGTTGGCGCTCTGGCTATGCTCTCCACACCAGTACGGTGGATCACCAACGACTCGGTCCCTCTCGAGTACAAGGACCAGACGACCCAGCATTTCTTCGACTTCGTTCAGATGGGCGGCCGGAAGCCCCTTACGCAGCTGAGCGCCCGTGAGGCGTGGTGGCCGGTCCTGTTCGTATCCATCCTCTTCTTCCTGTGGGGCTTCAGCTACGGCCTGTTGGGCAACCTCACGACCAAGATCCTGCAGACAATTGCGGCCGCCCAGGGCGACGGCGTGACGCCGGCTCCGTGGCGCGAGCTTACCTTACAACTGTCGTATTGGATTGGGTACGTTATTGGGCCATTGACCGTTGGCATCTACGTCCTCCACAAATACGGCTTCAAGGCGACGTTCATGACCGGCCTCGTGCTTTATGCGTGCGGCTGCATGTGCTTCTGGCCCTCGTCCGTGCTCGCGAGCTACGGTGGATTCATCTTCGCCAACATCCTCATCGCAATCGGCCTGTCCGTCTTGGAGGTCGCCGCGAACCCCTTTATCGCGCTTGCCGGGCCAGGCGAGCTGAGCGAGGCGCGCCTCAACTTCTCTCAAGGCATCCAGGCGATCGGCGGCTTGTTCTCGCCCATCCTGGCGCAGAAGGGACTCTTCCGCAACAACCTCGGGCGCGAGTCTCTCTTCGATGTCCAGTGGTGCTACCTGGCGGTGGCACTGTTCGTGCTCGTCCTCACCCTTGTCTTCTTCTACGTCCCGCTGTCTGAGGCGACCGACTGCGAGCTCGAGGAGGAGACGAACCACCGGCTCGCGGCTGCGGGTATCGACCGCGACGCAACGGCGTATCACATGCCAGCCAAGTGGTTCGTCATTGGCATGGGCGTGTTCACCATGGCCGTGTATATTGGCCAGCAGGAGTCATTATCCTACTACTGGGACGAGTACATCAACGAGGTGCTCCCCCACACCGACTCGTTCTGGGACCTGCAAATAGGACACGGCCTGTTTGCCGCCGGACGCTTCATTGCCGCGGGCATTTGCTACGCTGGCTTCACACCCCGCCTCGTGCTGAATGTCTGCTGCGCTGGATCGTTCATCACGACGCTCCTCGCAGTGTTCCTTCCCGAAGGCAAGGGCGCGTTCACCTGCGTCTTACTCGCCATGTTCTTCGAGTCGCCCGTGTTTCCGACGTTATTCGCCACCGCCCTCCGGGGGCAAGGACGCCACACCAAGTTCGCGTCCGTAGCGCTCACGACCGCAATAGGCGCGGGGGCGCTCATGTGGGAGCCGGCGACGTACGGTATCGAGCGGAGAACACGTGAGGTGCGCACGGCGTTTATCCTCATCGCCGTCCTGTGCGGCGTGCAGATGATCTACCCGGCGATGCTGGCCGCCCGCCCCGTCCTGCGCGGTATGGTCGACCCGCGCTGGAGCTGTGTGTCATCCAGACGCGTGTCCTCGGACACATTACACAGTACCGAGAAGGCGGCGCACGTCGAGGTCCACCCCGCATCGTCCGAGGACTCCGGCTCGCCCAAGACGAGCGGCGGCGGTACACCCCAGAACCCCGGCACGCCTGCAGCTCCACACGCCGTGAGCATGCCCTCCGCCATGAGCCCGGTGCTCGAGTCGCCTGGAGGAGGGCAACCGCCATCGCGCGCACACTCGCCACCAGCAGCGGCCAACGCCGGCGACGAACCAGAGTTCCTTGGAGTTGTGGGCGACCTGCCCGAAATAAAGATGTAGCAGTAGTGTCATAGTTTGGGTTGTACGAGTTTCCTGTGCCCTACCAAGGTGTGAGGTTAGCCATTTTAGGACGACTTCTCTTGGCGTCGCCCCTGTGCTGCGACTTAGTGTGCTGCGACTTAGCTGAAGGGTGCCGGGGCATACCCTCTGTCAGCTATGTATATTCATCGGTGACTACTCAGACCAGCCACGCATATGTCTAACTGTCCCATAGCTCTGGATCGGGCCCACATCCACATCCGCTGCGCGCTGCGCGTCTTGTCCTGACGTGCACCTGTCCTGCCTCGCGTCCCTCGCTGACACGTCAAGCATCGGCAACGTCCACCGGCCCATCGCATCGGGGCATCTACTCGGACACCTAGCGTCTTATCAGCTTCGTTACGACCCGCCAGCGAACCAACCACATGTCCTGTTTATAAACGCACGAGCCGAAGTTCGATTTGATCATGTGATACCACTGGGCTGCAGGGCTAATGACGTCCAGCCAGGCACGCCTCGTTTCGAGCGCTCTGGGCGCTTGGGCCCCGCCCAAGACCAATGGCATGCAATGGCAACATGGGGCAGGATGACGCAGAAAATCTAGTCGGAGGCTCCGAAGACCTGGCTGAGGTGAGCCTCGCGGTCAACTCCACACTCGGTGTTGTTATCGACTCGAACATCTACCAGCACATCTACAGTAGACGCACGCTACTCTCTCCCCAGCTCGACCACTCATCGCCGCTCGACACTCATAGCCGTCCGCCTCGTCTGTTCCCAACTCTGCTCCCTCACTCTCTCACTCCCTTACTTCCTCCCCCCCCCCCACACACCGTTCACTCGCCCAACATGGCCCGCGCGACGTTCGCGGACCCACCCGTCACCTCGACGTCCGAGGGAAACGGGGTGCCAAACGAGACCTCACGGCTCAAGGCCCACCAGTACACGCCCGCGTACTCTTACGTCGACGAGGACCTCGAGGCGCTCGCTGGTGGAAGCGACGACGGGCGCGAGGTCGAGGTCTGGAAGCCGGGCAAGAGTGGCTTCTACCAGACTGTGAGTCGCGCTGGGGTTGGGTGTTGGATGCTGAGGCGGAGGGGCGGTGTGGTCAGCCGGCCGTGATCTGCAGGCACCGCGCGTGTGTGGTGGAGAAGAGCTTGGCCCACCACCGGAGCCGCTGCGGCTGCCTCGCGATGTCCCCTCTCCCGCCTCCAACTCTTCGGGATGGTCACGGCGCCGTGAATGCGGGCACGCTCACTCCGACTGTCACCGACGGGCAGGCAGTTGACACGGGTTTGCGGCAATGGCACCGCACGGGCCCCCGACCCTCGCCAGCGTCGCCAGACAGCTGACACCAGCTCCTCAACGTCCTCGGTGACCTGATCGGCACCGGGCTGCTCGCGACGCCCATTGCGATCGCACACGCTGGATGGGTAGCGGGGCCACTGATGCTTGCCTTCGTCGGTGCCATCACGCTGTGGACACTCAAGATCCTCCTCCGCATCGTCGCACAGGACCGCCGCCTGCGCAACTTTACAGACGTCATCGGCTTCGCGCTCGGCAAGCGGGCAGAGCGGTTCATTACTGTCCTCTTCGTCGCCGAGGTGGCTGCCTGGGTGTGAGTGGCAGGTTGGCGTGTGGCGACCGCACGGGCCTGCACTACCGATCCCATGCTGACAGCAGAATCACCCTCGTCGTCCTGTTCTCCGACTCGCTCGAGGCCGTCCTCCCCATCTACTCGTCCACCCAGTGGAAGTTGATCGGACTCATCGTCATCATCCCCACCATGTTCCTGCCCCTGCACTACCTCGCATACTCGTCCTTCCTGGGCATCTTGAGCACGTGGGCGCTCGTCGCGATCCTTCTCTTCACGGGCATCGTGACGCCCGAGGGCCCCGGCTCGATCCGCGACCCTGCCCCGACGGACCTGTGGCCCCCGCACGGCTGGATGAAGTTTGCGACCGTGTTCGGCCTCCTGATCGGCGGGGTGAGTCGCCCGCGAAAGCAGCACTGACCTCTAGTTCGGCGGGCACGGCCTGATCCCCAACCTCATCTACGACATGCAGAACCCGCACGAGGCCGAGCGCGTCTGCGAGGTCGCGTACGGCATCGCGATGGCCGTGTACGTCTCCGTCGGCCTCTTCGGCTACCTGATGTACGGACGCGACGTGAGCGACGAGGTCAGCCGTGATCTCGCGCGCACGCCTGGCTTCAGCCCCCTCCTCGCCAAGATTGCTGTGTGGATGGTGGCGCTCAACCCCCTCACCAAGATTGCCCTCGGCGTCCGGCCCCTTGCCGACGTCCTCTTCTCCTACTTTGGCCTGCACAAGACCGAGCTCGTCCCCGAGGAGGCGCCGACGCCGCGCTACGTCACGCGCCCCTCGTCGCCCGTGAGCTCGATCGACTCGGTCATCAGCACCAGCGACCCCGTGTTCGACCTGCACGGCGCCGACCCCGCCGCGAGCCACTTTAGCGTCGTCGCTGAGGCGCGCCACCAGCGCTCCGAGAAGTGGAAGAACTACGCCCGCCCTGCCATCCGCGTCATCCTCGGCGTCATGTCCGTCCTCCTTGCCCTCCTCTTCCCGAGCTTTGAGGCACTCATGGCCCTTCTCGGCAGTGGGTTCGCCAGCATCACCCTCATCATCGTGCCTGTATGGGCGGGAGCCTCGCTCTTCGGGTGGCACTGGTACGACTACGCAGCAATGGGCATTGCGGCGGTTGCAGGCGTCGTCGGGTCCGTCGCTGCCTTCTGGCCATGAGGATTCCCCAAAACTTGGCCTCACAGCCAGCAGATATTTATACAGCGGAAGGTTTAATGAGTTCTTGGAGACTACAAATGCATACTTGTGCCATTTTCTGGAGACTGGGAACGATGCACTGTGCGGGCTGTGTCGGTCGTCGCGCTGCGTCTGCGATTAAGGAAGAGGGCACAAAAAAACCAAAAAGATTTAAGACTGGACGAGTTAGGAATCGAACCAAAGACCTTGTCAAGAACACTTAGAACACGTGGAATCCTACAGGGATTACGTCATGCTAATGACACGCTCTACCAACTGAGCTACACGCCCGCAGTCTTGTTCGTCTCACCTCGGGCTCACCCCAGACGCGGTAACTGTTTTGGGTTCGTTGCTGAGATGGCCATCCTGCGAAAGCGGAGTTCCTTCGGCATCAGCAGATGTGCAAAACGCAAAAGATGCGGAGCAGAATGGAGTGGCGGAAGACGGTCGGTCGACGGAGTGATGGAGTGATGGTGAGATGGTGTCCCCGCCAGATCTCGGAGGTTGGACGGACAGCGTCAGTCGGGCCTCCTCGGTTATCTACTGTGCGCCTGGAGAAGTGATTAGTATGCGTTAGCAGCATACCTCCGTTGTGATTAAACTGGTATTACGAGCATTAGCGGATGTCAGCCGGGCGGCGTTCGGCACGTCGGACCTCGCCGACATTTCGGGCCCAGCATTACCGGTGACGACCGCCCACTTCTTCCCCACATCTTGGCTGTTCAATCTACTTGTAAACTGGAGCTTCTCGCGGGACCCCCTCTCCCCCACGCTCCCTCCTTCCTCCACAGCACAACAACCTAGACCCATGCCATCCCAGCAGCAGCACGACATGGCCCTCCGCGCGCTCAAGCTCACCGAGGTAGTGCCCAAGCTCCACCGCTCGGGCATCCTCGAGCTCCAGCTCAACACCCCCGCCAACCTCAACGCCTTTGGGAGCCTCAAGTGTAGGTCACCAAGAGCGGAACAGTGGCAGCGTGTTGGCTCGTGATGCTGACGCGATAACGGCTTCTGACCGCCGATAATTATGCTCTTCAGACTTGGTACGTCCCCTGCGCCTGCTTGCGCCCCACGCCCGCTGACGGCAGGAACTTATCAAGGGCTTCGACTACGCCCGTGAGCAGGATGACATCAAGGCTGTCATGGTGTACGCCCAGCCCGACGTCTCAGAGCTGACCCCAGCACCTCCACGGGGCGCTTCTTCTCGGCCGGCGCTGCTCTCGCGCCCGGCGGCATGAAGGGCGACGCCAAGCCCAACACCAAGGGCGCCTCGGAGCTCTACGTCAACATGCTCATCGACTTCCCCAAGCTCGCCGTCTGCGTGCTTAACGGTGGGTCTGGCGAGGAGGGCGGCGCTCCCAAGCAAAATCTGACGCTGACCCCAGGCCCCGCGTACGGCATCACCGTGACCACCCTCCCCCTCTTCGACCTGGTGTACGCCGCCCCCGAGGTGACGATCACCACTCCCTTCTCGCGCCTCGGCATCTGTCTCGAGGGCGCGTCCTCGGTCCTCTTCCAGCCCCTCTTCGGCTCTTCGCTCACCTCGCGCCTCCTCTACATGGCCGAGACCATCCCCCTCAAGGACCTCCTCCCCACCGGCATGATCGCCCAGGTCCTCCCCAAGGAGGGCATCAACGAGGCCGTCGAGAGCAAGCTCGCCGCCCAGCTCGACGAGCTCGCCGTCAACTCCATCAGTGAGTTTCCACCTCTCGCCCCACTAATCCAGTCACGTCCAAGGGCCTCGTGCGCTCCGAGGAGTACCGCGCGCACCTGCGCAAGGTCAACGAGAAGGAGATGGCCGCTGTGGCTGTCCGGATCGCGTCTCAGGACCACAAGGACCAGATCGCCAAGTTCCAGGCCAGGCGTGCGGCCGAGAAGGCCAAGAAGGACGCCGCCAAGCTCTAAATATCAGGTGTACGTATGGGATGCAGCTCTTGACACGGGACACAGTGCTGCCTGACGCACGCTGCTCTGCCTGACGCTCTCTGACGCTCTCCAATAACTCACAACTCTGCGAGTCGTACCAGATGCGTCCGCATCCTTGGCGGATGGGCTTGGCACTCGCATAAGCCCATCTCTGATCGTATAGTGGCTAGTATGCTCGCTTGTCATCACCAATGACCGCGGGAGACCGGAGTTCAATTCTCCGTCAGAGAGCAGTGCGAGCGCGCAGCGCGACGTTTTTGGATCGTGAACTGAGGGGGGGAGATGGGAACAATGCGTACGGAGTGGCACGGCGAGGCTGTGGGCGCAGGTGGGGGGGGGGTGACCCCGGAAGGCGCTGGGGTGCGAGGAGCGGCGGCGCTCGAGTGCGAGCTGACGTTTGCGTAGGTGCATAAGGTACTGATAGCGAACGAGGACGTCCAGCTGCTCGCCCCCTGTCCCCAGTGGCTGCTGCCCCAGCACGAGCTCACCTCAGCCGCCGCTGGGTGGGTTATTATGGTACGCGGTGGCGCCGATCCGTGCCACTGATCAGTAGGCCCCATTCTAGAACGGTGTGTGCAACACTCGGTGTGGCATCGCCTCTCACACCTCGCACCACTGCTCATCCACCAGCTCTCGCCCCGCCTCGATGTTCCTTCCCAGGCGGCGGACGGACTCGGCTCGCTAGCATCGCCTCTTCCGTATGCTCGCTGGACACAGTGGCCTCACATGCGCGATAAATACCTTCTCCCTCTCAGCTCGGTCAGCGTCTCTCTCCTCACCTCAACTCGCCCCTTCGCCATGCTCACCCCCCTCGCCATTCTAGTGGGCCTCTTCGCCCTCGTCCTTACCCTCGCGGCGGGCCCATACGCCATCATCGGGAACAACGTCAACTGCCGCTCGGGGCCCAGCATCCGCTCGGGTGTCATGCGCCAGTACCACCACAACAACACGGACGAGGTCACGCTTGTGTGCCAGATCGAGGGCGATGTCGTCGACGGCTGGCGTCTCTGGGACCGCACGACTGACGGTGAGTTCTGCCTTCCGCCCCACTGACGGAAGGTTGTTTCGTGCTCGACCGCTGGGTCAACACCGGCACCACGGGCTTCGTCGCGCCCCGCTGCGAGCCCGACGGCAGCCCGCCCCCGACGCTTTCGCCCCCTCACCCCCACCCCGTCCCGACCCCCGCGACCTGCTGCAAGGGCATCAACGAGGCCGGCGTCGCTCTCATCAAGAAGTACGCGCCCTTCGCCGACAACCCGGTCAACGACCCCGCGGGCCGCCTCAAGGTCGGCTACGGCCACGTCTGCTCCAAGACGTGCAAGGCGCCCATCACCCACGACGAGGGCACTGCCCTCCTCCTCGAGGACATCCCCGAGCACGCCGAGTGCCTGTGCGGCGCTCTCGACTGCGGCGCTCTCAGCCTCAGCTGCAACCAGTGGGCCGCGCTCGTGAGCTGGACCCTCGACATCGGGTGCGGCAACATGAACGACTCGGTGCTCGTCTCGCGCATCAACGACGGCGAGAACGTCACCGCCGTCCTCGAGATGGAGCTGCCCAAGTGGAACAAGGGGGGTGGCCGCGAGGTCCCCGTCCTCTCCCTGCGCCGCGCCGCCGAGCTCAAGCTCGCCCTCACCCCCGCCAACATGACTGTGCCCGCCGCCAACCAGACCGCGTACCCCATCTGCGGGTGCCTTTAGTAAGGCTTTGATAGATGCTGCGATTGACAGTGATGCGACATGTGTAATCTGGCCGATGCCGATGGGCCTACGGAACTCCCTTCAACCCCCCCTTCCCCCGGCCGCACCTCCGCCGCTGCCGCTGCCACTGAGAATCGATCGTAAGTCGAGAGGGCACCTAAAAAGGTTGGTTGCGCGCACGCTGAGTCGAACAGCGGTTGGCTCAGAGCTGCGAATAGAATCCACAACGAACAGTGATAACCACCTACACTATACACGCGAACTTGTACGATGTATTGGCGTCAGGGCCGGGGTGTAGTGTCACATATCCACTGTCGAAGGTCGAAGCTTACATGGCCGGAGACCGCTCACCACCTCTGCGCATGGGCAACGTGGAAGGACGAAGGTATGTCGTGGCATGAGGCTAATTCATCAGCCGTCAGATCCTCGGAGCGTCAGAGAAGTCGGTCGCGTCGTGCCTGCAACGTGCACCGCCACGTCAGGGGATGGACGCTCGGCGTGCTTGCTCGCTTCCGTGTCAGAGGAGGTATGGTGGTCTGGAGGTCTGGAGGTCATTAGAGCTGGCGAGCACGCATGCATTGAGCGGTGAGCTGTATGGGAGAGTGCTGCTGAGTTGACCGAGAGGCCGAGATGCTTATCGAGGTTGGGTGACGATCAGATCTGGGCCTGTCTCGCCCTGCGGATATCGCGATCGGCCAGATCCGAGGTCCATGCTGCCGAGTGCGGGGGTTGCGTCGCGCGTCCGTCCATACATCAGCCACAGTTCAACCCCCTTGGTCTCTTGGCTCTTCCCATTCCACCACGACACCATACTCGCCATGGTCTCCGCCCGTCGCCTCCAGGCTGGCGTGCACGCGGCGCTCATCGGCCTCGCCGTCCCGTACGTATGGCTCAACATCGGTCTCTGTGCGTTCCCCGTCCCCACAGCACGGCTCTGACGACAGTGCACGCCGTCAGTAAGAACGCAGAGGGGCCCACATGGCAGGACGGAATAGCAGCGGTCGGTTGGCTCCTCCTCTTCGCCATCATCATCTAGTGCGTCTCTTGTTGCCGTCTGCTGACCCCAGCATGAGCAACCGTGATGGCGCCGACCCTTTCAAGTTCACCTGGAAGGACAGGATCCCGCTCGCGTGCGCGTTTATTCACGGCACGCTGAGCAACCTCGCGATCAGGAAGGCGGTAGGGCTCTCCGAGTACGGCGTCCGCTGGCTCAGCTGACGCCAGCGTCGGAATCCTCTCGCTCGTGTGTACGTTCTTGTTCGGCACTGTCGTGAGTACCGCCCCTGGCGACTCTGACAGCTAGTGTATCGGCACCATCGTGATTGACCTCCTCCTTCTGCGGCGGGGCGAGGACGATGATGATGCCGCTGAGGGCCTCGTCATGGACGGCGGCGAAGAGGGCGCGCTCACCCTCTCCGAGTCATCTCGTGTACAGTGGCCCCACTTCTACGACTCGCCGCGGCTCAAGCTTTACCGCCTTGCTGGGGCTGTATCGTTCATCTCGCTGGCCGGTACGACGATAAACGTGATGGGAGGTCCACCAAACTCAGGTGGTTCAGGCGGCGTGCTCGGTTTCGGGACACTGATCTTGTTCACGGCTGCCAGCGTCCCCCTTTCTCTGTGAGCTTCAGAACCTACCTCTGCTGATGCCCAGAACTGTCAATGGACCCAAGGATGGGAGTGGAACCAACCAGTACTACCGGCTTGCCAAGGGAACGCTAGGCGCGTCGAACATCCTCATGATTGTGTCTGCTTTCGCCTCACTGTTTACTGGCCGGGTAGCGTGCGTCACGTTGCCTACTCAAGCTGATGACAGATACCTCAGATCAGTGGCCGTCCTGCCGTTCTGTCTGCCGTCTGTGGCTCTTCTTATCGCCATGGTACGCTACGACATAGTGCACCCTAATGAAGACGCCGAGGGTGCCCCCGGTGCGGACCTCGGGGCCGCCATCTTGTTCGATCCCGATGCCGAGGAGGTTTAGTCCTAGCATGCCTATAAGTAGAATAGCCTGTAGCATATGTCGATACGTGTCTTGCCCTCCCGACTTTGCATGCGCTGTTGGACGAGAGGCGAGGATATGCGGGTGTCGCAGAGCCGAGGGGTTGTCGCCAAGATCAGGTACCCTCCAACCTCCACTCTGGAGACGTCACATGCCCAAAGCCAAACACGTTGGCTTGCCACCCCCATCCCGCATCTTGCTCGTTATCCATCCTCTTCGTCTCTCTTCCCGTCAATCGTGCTAACCCAGAGCACCATGGACGCCCCCACTGCCCGGCGGGCCCTTTTCAGAGGCCTCCAGTTCTCCATCCTCCCCTACCTCTTCTTCTGCATGACCATCGGCACCGCTGGTTACGGGCGTAGGTGCCAACCTTGGGATCGGTCTGACGCCAGGCGGGCCTCACCAAGAATGGGCCGACGGGCTGCAGGGCAGTGCGGCCGCGCTGATTCTCCTGGCCTTCATCCTGTGAGCGCAGCTGTGGCCACGCTGACTGTAGGGTGTGCATCGACCGGCCGCGCTGGGGCGAGTGGGCGCTGGTTGTGGGCACGCTGGCGTGCGGTATCGTCGAGACGGTCTTCCTCTGGATCCACCGCGAGCGCGAGTCCACCCCCTACGCAGGTTACTCCATGTGGCGCGTATGCAAGCGGTCGGCGCTGACAGCAGGCTCGTGGTCATCCACCTCATCGCTACAACCATGTTCGGGTTCTCCGTGGGTCAGACTCCAGCGCGGCTGACCCCAGGCCCTCGCCTACCTCGTCCTCTGCATCCTGAACAAGGATGAGGAGGGGCTCACGGGAGACCGCGACGTGGCGCTCCCCGAGACCGAGCTCACCGCGCCGCCCCGCGACGTCATCGGAGGGCACCGCACCATTCTCTACCGCTGGGCGGGGTACATTGCCGCGCTGCAGGCGACCGTCACTGCCGTCCCCCTCGTCAGTCTCGCATCAAGCAGTGCACCGTGGCCGCCAGTGCGCACGCCCGCAGGCGTCGCTGCCGTGTTCATCGGCATCCTCATCGCGTTCTTCCTCGTCACCTACGGCTCGTTTGCGTAAGTCCTCCGCAGGCCTCCTCCAGCCTCCTCCCTACACGACCACTGACCCCAGCGTGATGCGTGGGCCTTGGTCCACCGCAACCCAGGACAAGTTCTACATGCGCGCCAAGATTGCCCTCCTCCTCTCGGTCGCGTTCACCGCCGGTTTCGCGCCGCTGTCATTCCCTCGGCCCCATGGGTACGGTGACCAGGTGACACCGCTGATGTACTTGTGAGTTAGCCGAACATGCGGTTGTAAGCTGACGGCAGCGTGTGGGCCTTGGGGGTTGCTGGAGCCGTGGGAGTGCTGATCATGGTGAGTCCGACGGAAGAGGCGGTGTCACCCAGGGGCTGCAGAGGGAGACGTGCCTCCCCGATGAATGCGGTGGGAGACCCCAGGGCCTCTGTGGGAAGCCGGCCACGATTAGGACAAGGGTAGTTCATGGGGGTCAGCGGTGCCACTGATCGGCGTTCTGGGCGGTGGAGCACCAGAGAGGCTCAATGCTAACCCCAGCTCGGCGTTATCATCCGCTTCGAGCGTCGCCGCGGCATTGCGCTCACGGACGACAGCGACGACGCGACCCTCGCTGACTAGCCTGCCCGGCCCTTGAAACGCATGTACTTTGCCCGGCTTGCTGCCGAATGTACTGTCTAGAGCCCTGCTTTCCCTAAAGAGAAACTACATGTCATGACGATCGTGAGTATGTATTGACGTACACTACAAGTGTCCTTCACGACCAGTGTCCTCTCCGCAATATCTTGAACTCTCGAAGTGTCTCTGGATCTAACTGGATGCCCGCGCGCTCTGTTGCTCACCCGGCAGCGGGGGCTGCGGCTTGTCTATGCCCAATTGCTTGACCTTGCTAGCCTCTACAGTGGGGCTGTGCTCGGGCTCCTGGCTGTCTTGTCTGCTGCTTCCGCCGGTTTGGCGACGATGCTCGCGATCGACGATCTGCTGCTTGAAGTCGTGTCCACTAGCAACGCGCCCCGGTGTGGTGGGTGTGGATGGCGTCATGATCGCTGCCGCGTAGTATCCGTCCCGCTGCAGCTTGGTGTCGACGGTTGGTCTTCCTGCGCCAGGTCCGTGAAGGCGGTCAGACTCAACAGTCGGCCTCTCCAGGCCGCGCCCCGCGGCGGGGCTGGCTGTCTGTCGGCGTCGACGGCGTCATGGCAGGGGCCTGGTAGTACCCGGCCTGCACAAGCCGAGTGTCGAGACTGAGGCCCTGGTTCTTCCCAGACCCTCCCGGGCGGCGATGCTCTAAGTCGACGATCTGCCGCTTAAGCTCGAGGCCGCCGGGCGTCATCGGCGAGAGCGGGGACAGGGGGATCTGGGCAGCCTTGGGCTGCGTCATGCCCATAGCCATCGCCATGCTCTCGTCGTAGGTGGGACAAGCCTCCGACACGCTGCGTACGCCGAACGTGTCCGTGCTGTGCGCGCCAAACGAGCGAGTATCCGCATCCCGGCGCGTGTCCGGACTGTCGACCCGGGCCCCGATGTCCCCGCCCGAGCTGCCGATGCCGAGGCAGGCGACGTCCGGGAGTGACTCGCCTGTTCCACTGCTCACGTCACGGGCGCTGGTTGCGTCCGTGCTGGCTGCATCGCCAGCGCTGCTCACCTCCAGCTGGGGAGGACGGTACTCCCGGCGTTGGGGCGGGCGGAACGGCGTGACCTGGGCGTCGGCCTCGGCTTGCTCCAGAGGCCCGTGCAGCTCGACATGTCTGGTTTCGTGCCCTTCCTTGTGGTGCGGGGGCCGGGGTGTCACAAACCCCGTCTCCTCGTCCAGTAGTGCCCCCGTTCCTTCCACCCGCCGGGCCCGGCCGCCGCTGTGTCCCTGCCGGTCGGCGTCGAGCGAAGCTAGGTCCAGCAGGCTCATGCTCAGCTTGGAGCGGGGGACGCGGCGCGACGCAACGTAGATTACCTCGAAGAGGAACGCGAGGGTGAAGATGATAAACGGGCCCAGGGCACTGGTGTCAGCTAATGGCGGGTGTAATGCCTACATCATCTGCAGGAGGAGGGCGACGACGAGGCTCGAGACGGCGAAGACGGCGCACGCGACCAAGTCGGTCGTCGTGGTGACAAACCACTTGCCGTTCCGCCTGTACATGGAGAACCTGGGGTCAGATACACAACGGGGTCGACGCACCAGGCAATAAGGTAGGCCGCGTAGACCAGGGCGTGAACGATGCCACCAATAGCCTCGAGATTGCCATCCCAGACTGCGATGCCGGAAACTATGATCTGGACCAGCGCCAGTACCATTGCGAGCGAGTGGAGGACGAGGACGGCTACGACTGGCCAGAAGAACTTGCGATTCATGTTGGAATGTTGTTTGGAGTTGGCTAAGCGCCGCGCCATGGCCGTGGTTAAGAGCAGAAGTAGATTCAGTAGGTCAGCAGATCGCGGCACAGCTTCAGTAGCGGCGCCGCCGAAGAATGTGCGGGGAGTAAGAAGGTCGGGCACAGCTTCAGAAGCGGCTTGGCTCTTGGCGGCGGCGCCACTGTTGGATGCTTCCTCAGCGGAGTCGGCCATTTGCGGCGCGGCGGGAGTCCAGACTTCGAGTATGGTAACTGCTTGGCTCGGAGACAAAAGGTGGTGGGCGAAGTGGAGGCGGTGTGCCAAGGAGCTCTGGTGATGTCATGCCTCATATCGGTAAATTGCCGATACGCAGAGAAGCTTAACCGCGTTGAGTCTGGACTTGCACGTTCGTTCTCGCCTGTCCATGGCGCACTGCGTTTGGAAGAGAGGGGCAAAGCTGCATGTGATGCCTACAGCGATCGGCGTCTCCTTCACGCGACCTTTGTCATACTCTACACTGCCATACGTCTCTCGGATCGGCCGCTTCGGACTCACCTCGGGGGACGCTCTTGCTCGGCAGCCTCGGCATCGGCCTCGCTTGACTTTGTGGCACCCATGATGGGGCTACCAGTTGGTAGAGATGGTCATCGACACCTGTCGGTGCTACACGGGCTTACGCCCCGTACATCTGGACTACCACCCACTACCCTAGTCCTGCATGTGATCCATACGTCTATTGCCGTACAGACCGCTCTACAGTCTCTTAGTCGGTCAACGTATGTACATATTACTCAGTTTCTAGTCTCGAGACTTCACGGATCGAGTCCATGCCACCGGCCTCGAGCAACCCCACACTCGATGTACCCTCAATCCACGACAACACCAGAAGCAGCACTCCGGCAATTGTGCTTCAAGGTCATGCTCTGAGAGTATCGGCTGTCTCCTGTACAGGCCAGGCGTACCACCGTATGAGTTCTGGCGCCTGGCTGGAGAACACCCCCGGATCTCGGCGGGATGGCATGCGGGCGACCATCGTTTCAGCGTGGTCGTGAGTTGTCCTGGTGCCAACCTGTGCTGCAAACACACCTCGACTGTCGTGATGATGGCGAGGCGACCACACAGAGAGGGAAGTCTATGGATCCCCATCCTCCGTTCCAGCATGATTCCCGAATTTCGGTTCTCTTAACTGACAGGTGGGAAGGCATCACCCTCAACTTGCGTCCGAGCTGGATGAACATGACAAAATGCCGCCGTGGGCGAGCATCAGAGAAGAGGCAATCACTCAGCTCCTGAATAGCCCTAGCAGGGGTGGAAGAGGCAGTGATATACGATGGGGGCAGATTAGGACATGATCGATACTTCGCCATCCCGCACGGCACGGAACTGGCGTACCTGACCGCAATCCCCGAAACACGCGGAGAAAGCACAACGTGTCGACTCGTCGGCTCTGGTTCCTCGGTCTGGATTGTTATAGAGTTGCGGGGAGGTGTGCGTGTTTGGGACGTAAGGTTGTTTGGCTGCTGAGTAGGAGGCCTGCTCGGGGTGCGTGACTACTCAGGTGATACATCAGGCCCGAGGATGCCCTGCGTTCCCGGGGTCAAAGGAATGATTGGAATCTGTGAGTGCAAGCATCCACAGGTGGTGCGACGACCGTTCGAGGTGACGGGTATCTGTATGCATCTGCGAGACCTGCACTGAGCGCTGCCCATTACTTTGCCAGCCCAACATCGCTTCTGCTTTCGAAGTCTTGGCAGTGCACCGCTCCACTGGAAGTGACTGCAGGGAAAGCCTGCTCGGTACAACCTTGATTACCTTTCCCCTGAGTATCCACGACGCGTCGCATTACGGGATGCAGGCCTGGACGTGTCACAACGTCACGTCTGAAGACAACCTCGAGAGGGCAGCAATCAGAGGATACAGAGGAAGAGGTGAGACTGCGCACATCAGGGATCAGCATGCTTACGCGCTGGAGACTCTGCT
The DNA here is from genome assembly GCA_023630115.1 of Cutaneotrichosporon sp. PK4640. NCBI lineage: Eukaryota > Fungi > Basidiomycota > Tremellomycetes > Trichosporonales > Trichosporonaceae > Cutaneotrichosporon > Cutaneotrichosporon sp. PK4640. The sequence goes on from JAMALN010000226.1 coordinate 41,952, forward strand.
TCGCTCCGCCCTCGTCCGGACACCTTGCTGCGGCAGGGCGGGGCCCATGCGCTGGCGCCACCTTGTCCTGCCCGACTGCCCCATTCCGCTTGTGATCTGCACCGCGTCCGGGCAGGGCATGAGTGCTGTGCAGGATATGGGTGTTTGCACCGCCGCCCTTCCAGACGCGTGTTGGCGAAGCGGCCACTGGAAGATGATATAAGCCGGCTGCCCTCACCTCCCTCTGTCCTTCCAGACTTCACCCCTGTCCACTCTTTGCCCAACTCCCCACACTCGTTACAACCCCTCAACATCATGGCATCCTACTACTGGCCCTCGATCGTTCAGCTCGTCCTCTTCGCGCTGGTCGCACTCCTCTCCGGCATCCAGGCCATCTATGGCATCGTGTGGCTTGTCCGGTGGGGCTACTGGGCCGGCATCGGCGCCATCATCCATGGTATCCTTACGCTCGGCTACAGCGTCTTTGTGTACGTATCTGTCCTGTGCCCCGCTGACCTCAGCCTCGTGTGCCACAAGCGCTCGCACGTTACGCTCGTTTCCACCAAGTTCGACGTCATTCTCAGCTTTGTCTTCGGCGTAACCGGTCTCTTCATTGGCATCTTCTGCGGCCTAGTGTGAGTAGCCCCTTCTCCCTCTCTCCCCCTACCTCGTCGAGCTCCTCTGATTCCAGCGCCATCGGCACCTTCGTCCTTCTCCTCGGCAACGGCATCTTCGAGGCAGTCTACGTCGGCACACGCAAGATCTCGGACAAGTGGGGCATGACGTTGTACGACCTCGCCGAGATCGATGTGACCGGCAGCTCCGTCAAGCAGACCCACCAGATGCACCAGCCGCAGCAGTTCGCGTGAGCGATGCCCTCGATAGCCGGACTGTACCCTCAGGAACGTATGCGTCCAACATGTCACGGACGATGAGCCCCACCAACCCCATCCGGACACACTCCTGCCAAGAGATAGGTGCCGGCTTACCCTGATGTTGCGCAGTCATGCATAGCAACTGAGCACTCTGTTACGCTACAACTAAATACTAATACAGTTCAGCAGACGCAGAGGACAACGGTGCAAGCAACAGTCTCACGAAAATGGGGAGCAAGCATCTCACGTTGTAGTCTCCGCAGGTTGATGGTCCTTCTCAGGCTCCTCCTTCCCCTGCTGTGCGTCCATGTCGGCGCCATCCCCCTGGGAGGGTTTGGAGGACTCGGCGCAGTTGGTTTTGTCCGAGTGACGCGTCGTCGTCATCGTGGTGAGTGGGATCTCCTCAAATCCCTCCACCCCGCTGGCTGCGAGGCTCTGTGACCGGATCTCCTGCAGCCGGACCTCGGTTATGATGCGAATACATTCCCCCGCCTCAGCCCGAGCCTCGACGTCGGTGGCAAGGTCCTCGCGGTTGGTGAGAACGGCGAGGCGGAGGGATGCGACGTCACTGTGCTGTCGCCGCATGGCGTTGGCGATTTCGCTGCCCCGGATAGTGGCTAGAGGCGAGGGTGCGGGGCCACTGCCAGGGTTGGGGGCGGGGATGACATAGGGGCGGACTCGGATTCTGTTCGCATGGTCGTCCGCATTCGCGAGGTCATGAACCGACATGCTCCACTTGTCGATGGTCGGACGAGTCGCGACATACGGGACCTGGAAGAGCAGGAGGAAGAAGAAGGAGAGAACAGGTCCAAGGCAGCTGGTGTTGGTAGGCACAAGGGAAGACAGAGGTACTCACAACCAGCAGTTCCAAATGCTGACTGCAAAAGACGAACCAGTCCAAGCCAATATCACGACAGCGTCAACCCAGGAGTACACCATGACGCTGGCCGAGTGGAACATGCAGCACCTAAGGTCAGCAATGATAGAGAAGACAATCACCAGGCAACCCAGTAGAATAGCACAAAGGGGTAAAAGGCGACACCCGCAACCGCAACGAGAGAACCGTCCTTGAGCTGGATCACGCACCCCACCCACGCAACCACCGTCCAGAGAGCAGCGTTCGTGAATAGGGCAAACTGGACGTAGGTGGGCCAGAAAACGTTGCCGCGCATGGTCACGACGGAGATCAAGTGAAGTGAGAGCTGTTGGGAAGGAGTCACAGGTTGGGGCAGGTTATAAGAGGACGGGGTGTAGGTGAAGAAAATTTTGAACATTGTCGGTCTCGCTCAGAAGTAGCACTCAGCAAAGGATGAGACAGAGAGGATTGAGCGAGAAGGCGGGAGCGAGCTAACCAAGATGGTAATGGGCATGGGTGTATTGACCACGAGTGTGGCACCATTGAGTTCTACCACCCCAAAATGTTGAGTGCGGGACCCAGAGTCACCCGGGGGCCAGTCTAATGGCCATGGGGTGCGGCCCATCGCCCAAAGTCTCTCCAGCCGTGCTAGCAGGCGTGTTTGTGAATAAGCCCTTCGGAGACCTTTGCCACTCAGCTGCGATGCCAATGCGACCCACACACGTTCTCGTACCAACACACCTTGCAATGCGTGCATTCCCCTGGCTCAAGGGGAGCTCCGCTCGCAGCTCGCAGTGTCCACGCGCAGAGAGACTATGACAAGTGCCTGAAAGAGGCCCTCCAACCGTGGAATACGGCATCTCTGATCGTATAGTGGCTAGTATGCTCGCTTGTCATGACTTGATGCGCGGGAGACCGGAGTTCAATTCTCCGTCAGAGAGCAGCCAGCGCGAAGCGCGACGTTTTTGGCCTCTCCCCTCTCACAAGAAGGGGACGGAGTGGCAATGAGGCAAGAGGATGCAGGTACCACGCAAAATTGCTCTCACTGGCATCCCCATCGTGGATTTACCCTGGCGCCTATGCTATATCGTGGCTGCAGGACGAGTGTGTACTGTCAGAGCCACAACCACCCCTTGCCTGAACCCTGCAACCGAGGCCTCGGTCCCAAGAACAGGTTTCGAGGCAATCCGCCCTTCGTCTTCCGCCCCCCGGCCCCTTGCCTGGAGGAAGAGCGGTGCACTCTTCATCACCGACAAGGCCGACAGCGCGACCAGAAAAAGGGAGCTTGAGGCTAACCACTCCTCACTTGCTCCTACGACCCCTGTGCGACTTGAACACACGACCGTCAGGATTGCTGGGTATTCCAGTTGGAATCTGACACTCTACCAACTGAGTTAAGGAGTCTGGTACTGCTTGCGGTGCAGACGAGATGAAGTCAAGCGCGTCCAAGGGCAGTGTCACATGATCTGGAAAAAGGTCTTTGGGCACACAATGGCGCCTCAGCCGGCCGCTGTTGCAGCCGGAGACTGCGTATTCCTTCTGTGACATGAGGAACGGGCCTGGCTCCGAACAAGCGAGGCGGAATGGGAGCCCGTCAAAGGACAGAACCACGCTACTAGCTGGATTGAGCGGGTCCCCCTCCCCACCACAGGACGGCCGGCGAGGACCGCCTCTCAGCCCAGGCTCGGCGTATCTCGGCTCAAAGAGGTGGGTGCTCTTGGTGCTTTGCAAGGGTTCAACGTGGTGACTGACGCCTCGGCGTGCGGCACTGGTATTCTGTCATTCAGGTGTGGTGGTGGCGCGTGGCGCCTCGGCGTAGCGGAAGCAGATTAACCGTTGACACGCATATTTTTGCCACCGCGCCGCCGTATGGCCCCATTCAAGACTAAGGGCGAGGCGGACGCCGTGGATTCCTGCTTTCGTTGCCCTAGTGCGAGCTGGGAAGGTGGGCGGGGGCGGGGGTGGCTGGGTACCAGATTTTTAGGGATGAGATCTGCAGGGCAGAGAGAGCTTGCATAGTAATGTCAGAAGAACGCGTCGTCGGCCGAGGAACCCGAGTTGTTGGGCCAGGGTGGATGGAGCGAAGCACATGGTGCGACGAGGGTGGCAGGGAATGGGGTAGGTAGTGCGGAATGGGCAGAATGGGGGCGGTAGGCTCGTGGCAGGGCAGTGATAAAGGGGTGAACACCGAACACAGGGGAACGCCTACTCGGGTTCGGACTGAATTGTGTGGGGAGAGGCTCAGCTGGTCAGCAGATGTCAGCTTCATCGCGGCTGAGAGTAGCCGGTTCTCGGCCTCCTGGCTCAATCACATCAGCGGTTCCGTTGCAATCAGCCGCCAGCGTCGCTTGATGAGCGGGATGGGTAAGCCAGCTTCCTGCCCCATGCCAGGTCGCGTCTTTACAGTGCATTGCGCGTGCTAGTGTACAATCTCGATGCCCAAAACCGGGTTGTGGTGGTCGTAATGTTTGCGCAATGTCCTGCGCTCTTTGGCTAGAATGGCTAGAATGTTTAGAATGGGACTCCGCGAGCGCGCGGCGACGTCGCGAGCACGGCAGGCGACGCGTTGGTGGTGAACGCGTCGCGCCCCTCGCGGGGGATGCTGGGACGACGCGGCTGCGAACGTGGCGATGTGGGGCCGTGTGACGAATACCACCCACCGCTGGTGACAGAGGACGATGAGGACGTGTGCGAGTGTCCGGCAGAGACGTTGCTGGCCGGGGCGACGTAGGACGAGGGGCCGCGGTAGCTGGGGTATTGGGTGTACGAGGAACCGTTGGAGTGCCCGTTCGACTGCGCGTACTGGCTGTACGATGTATGGCCGTGCGAGGACTGGGAAGAGGTCGGCCCGTATGACGAAGCGTACACCTGGGCCGAATAGCCCATGCCAGGCGTGTGGGGTGTACTGCTCGGTGTCGAGCCCGGCGGCGTGGGCCCAGCGCTGTGGGGCGCACTGGAGGCGCTGCTTGGCGTTGTAGCGCTGGAGCGCCGGCGCGGGCGTGGGGGTGCAAGTCGGGCCCCGCCACTGTTCGTGCGGAGGCGTGTCACGTCGTGCCCGCTCATGTTGTAGCGCGGTAGCGACTCGATGTTGGCCACCATACCACGCTCGTAGCTCGGCGAGTAGCTGTATCCGCGCGCATCCGAGCTGGCGTTGCTCGTCGTACGTGTGCGCGCAATGTTGAGCGGCGCTGTCGTGCCAGCGGCGGTGCGCACACGGCCGGGTCCTGACACACTGCGCGACGAGCTGCCCTCGCGACGCCGGATGTTAAGGGGCGCCGTGTCCGACATGGGGAACATGGCCACTGTAGGGCTCAACCCTGCGGATACCACACTCCCGCCGCTGTCCTTCCGCGCCGTCCGGCTGGCTGCTGCAGAGTGCGCCGAGCCTGAGGAGATCGCGCTCGCAGTACTGTCCTGCCTATGCGCGCGTCCTGGGCTGACGCCGCCACAGGACAGCTCCGAGGTGGACGACAGCCCGCTCGCTGCGCTGTCAAGCCGGTTCACACGCGCGGGGCTCTTTGCAAGCGGCATGCCTGGGAGCGTGGGCAACTGCCCGAACGTCTGCCGGCGCACGGGCGGCGATGGGCCGTCGGCGGGAACGGGCGGAGGCGGTGGGAAGTTGTTTGGTGGTACCATCGCGCGTGGAGTGGGAACTGGGAGCGGGGCCGGAGCCAGAGGATCGACCAAGTCGGCGGGCTCATAATGTTCGAAGCGGTGCTTGGTAGATGCGGGGCTGTCCTCGCCGCTTGCCAGGTTCGCGGGCAGCATTACGCTTTCAGGCCGAGCAGACTCGTTCTCGACCATGAGACTGTTACTGCTCGTGTTGCGCTTGATGCTGAGCGGGCGCGCCCAAGGGACGGACAGCGTCGAGGCGCCAGGCTCGGGGGTGAGGAGAGTCGGGCTGGCCGTGGTGCCCTCGCTCGCAAGCGAGTGCTCCTGCTCATTGCGTTCGTCCACCTGCAGCCGCGGGGGAGTGCGCGTGCTCTCGCCGGCGTTCGGTGGGCTCGGTGTACTGACAAATGCCATGTACTCGTCGAGGAATGCCGCGCTAGGCTCGCGTGCCTGTCCACGGGAGTCGTATTCGGCGACCGCCGCCAACTGGGCCACAAGTCGGTCAGCCGAGCCCGGGCCCATCTGCCGGTTACCGTCGAGCTGCATATCGGGCGGAACAGGGAAGTTGCCGATGATGGAGAGACAGGGCGACTCAGCCATGGACCCACGGCTCGGGCGACGATACTCGCCAGGGGGTGCGAGGGACGACATGGAGCCTTGGCGCTCCACCGACGCGCCAGAGCCCTTCCTGCTGACAAGTGACGCGCGATGCTGGGAAGACACGGTGTACCATCCGTTCGAGTAGCGGCGGCCGTCGTTGCGGCGGTCGACACCCGCGGCGGTAGGCGAGGTATGGTACGAGGAGAAGGGCGGAGGAGAGGAAGGGAGGTAGGCGGAGCTGGAGGGAGGGAACAGGGGCGGGGAAGCGGCCTGGATGGAGTCGGAGTGGTGAGTTGTGGACACTGGAATGGGCTGGCGGCGCGGCGACGTTAGGACTGGCGGTGCGGGCGCTGGGCGGCTGGGGGTCAAATTGGGTGCGCGAGGGCTGAGGTCGGGAAGCTGGGCTGACGCCCTCGGAGGGCTGGCGTTGGAAGGAGTGTGGGAGTTCGTGGTCGAGGAGCTGGCGCTCGTGCCCGCAAACGCCATTGGCGGGAGTTGCGGGGCCGACTCGACAGTAGGGAGTGAGAGTTGTGGTGGCGATGCTTTGGCCTTCTTCGTGGTCGGATCGCTGCTGGCTGTGTGTGCGCTGGTCGTGATGGTGGTGAGGGACGTCATGGTGTTGGTGGAGCGGGAGGACCAGGACGAGCGGGAACGGGAGCGTGTAAACGTGAACGACGAGCCCGAAGAACCGGACAGCGAGAGCGACGCCCGCGCGGTGGAAGCGGTATCGGAGGAGCGGGAGGAGCGGACGAGCGACGTCGAGCTCTTCAGGAGCTTGAGCTTCGACATGCCCGCGTTCAGGTTGCCATTCTTGCGCTCCTTCTTCTTGCCCTTTGGCTTTGACTTGGGCGCGACGACCGAGGAGGTGGCAGTGTCAAGCGATGCGAGGTCGTCGAAGAGCGACGGGCCATCTGGCTCGCTGTCGCTGCTGAGCGTCACCATCGGGGCGGAGGGGAAGAGGGTCACGGGTCCTGGTGCGGGTGAGGGGGAGGGCGAGGGCGACATCGGCCGCGAAGTCGATGCCAAGGAGGTCTGAGACGAGCGGACGGGCGAGGGTGCGCGGTAGGGGATGTGGACGGGAGATGGTGGCCGGTAGGGGATATGGACTGGTGATGGTGGCCGATAGCGGGTGAAGGTGGGAGGCGGACTGGCGGCGCGTGCGCTGATGCTGGCCATGCTGCGCTGTGGGCGGACCTTTGCGACGGCGGCGGCGGATGACTGCTTCGTCCCGCCCTTGCTCATCGACTCGGCCTTGCGACGGGCGCCCCACTTCATGCGCGGCTTTTTGGCCTTGTCTGCCTCCACCACCTGGTCGAGGTACGCCATGTCGTCGTAGAACGGGTTGTTGTTGGACGAGCTGCTGCTGCTGCTGCTCGCCATGCTGGTCGGGCGCTGGTCGGCGGGGGCGGCGAGCCCCGCGATGTCCGTGCTCATTCGGGCCGGAGTAACAGGGTGAACGGAGGAGATGAAGTGATGTACAGGCGGGGAAGTTGATTGAGGTTAAAGGAAAGAGTGTGGGGTTGGGGTCGGTCGAGGGCTTGTTGAGGCCGTCTGGTGGCTTGCAACGCGTTTGATAGCCGGTCAGAGAGAAGTTTGCACTGCGAGGACCGCGCTGCACCGATAGTCCTTGCTGATGCAATGGCTGAGCGCGCTACCGTGCACCTTACGCGTCCGTGCGCGAGCCCGTGCGCGTACGCCTCTTTTCGGTGTCACGGGGATTGCCGGCGCGTTGGGGAACGCCAGAACGCTGTATCACGCGGGACACTGGCAGGTGGCGTCCAGGAAAACAAGAAAATAGCCGGAGAGGTGTGAATGGAGAGGACACAAAGTCTGCCGACCGCGCTTGCTTCGGTGGCGAGGGCCGACCTGTCGATGTCTTTGAATTGATGCTAAACACGAAATGTGATGCAAGCCTGCCTCCGACATCTGCGGTGAACCGTACCTGCCCCTGGTGGAAGGGTGGGTGTTCGGTGCCAAGGTGCTTCAAACACCGGCCCTAGAGGAGGAGAGTGGGGTGGGTGCAGCTGTGGCGAGGCCGAGGTGGTGGTGGCTGGGGTTGTCCCACGCAACGCAATGTTGCGTGGGCCGCCCTTTCCCTGGCGCGCCACGGTTCGGAGGCGCAGCGGAGTGAGCGGAGCGTGCGGCAAGGATCACCAGAGCGCCTGGAGGGCGGCTTAGAGATGAGTTTCGGCAAGCGAATGATTGCGCTCGATTGGCATGGGCGCCTGTTACGCGATGCCCGTCTCCTTCCAGCCCCTAGTTTGGAAGGTGAGGCCACAAGGGCAGTAAATTGAATCTCCCCTGTCTGCATCTGCGGCAAGTCCCGTCAAGCTGGATAGGCAGCAAGCCAGCAGCATGGCATGACTGGGGATGTTGGGTAGAGCTCCCTTAAACAGGCACGGCGCCACCTTCTGACTCCAAACCCCTATTGTCACGGACGGTTTGCGGAGCCAGCGAGCCTGAAGCCCTTTGGTCAGGAGTCGTACAGCTTCTGGGTCAGACTACTGGTTGTAGAGGCAGGGATAGTTCGGTGTTCCAACCTTGCCCACACGCGGGATGGTGAGTCCCGACCGCCCCGCGTTCCGCGCTAGACTGGACAGTGAATCCAGTGAATGTCTCCCAACGGCATCCACCGCTGTACCAAGTCTGGCGACCCGTCACCTCCTGGCGCACATCCCCCGTACACTCTCCTCCCCTTCTGATTCATGACTCAGCCGCGGTCGGCTGGTGGGCCTCAGAAACGGGAGTAGGGTCGGTATCAGAAGCTAGTGAGGCGCCTCCAGGCAGCTGGAATCTTGGAGGTCAGGACTTCCGGGCTCCTGGGAATGGGGGGCTTGCTCGGGCACAAGTGGAGGCGCAGCCTGTACATGCATGACCAGAATTGACAGGCTTGTAGGAGCGGCTATCTCGGGTATGGCAAGTGAACACGAAAGCTCCAGAAGAGAAGCATCGTCGAAGGTTCGTGCGTTCACAGTTGGACTCGTGACCAGTCAATCCGGTCCGAACCCGATCGCGGGCGGCTTGGGCGCGACAGTGTCGATAGGTGACGCATAGTAGGCCTCCCGTGGGGGCAGTTCTGTGGTCAGCGATAGCCGAGCCGGACAGCATACCCAAGGTTGGTCGATGGTGCCCATGTTGCGAAGAAGCTGAGCGTCAGTCATACCTGGTGATCACGGATGCTCACAGTCACCATCTGCGCTTTCGTGAGGGCCTTGCCGATCATTACGCTCCTCCGGCATGCGCGCATGGCGAACATGGCCCGCGCCTTGGTGCAGCGCACCATGTGACCCTCAGGACGTGAGCTGTCCGAGAGCAGGTGGAGAAGCTGCTCCAGATCTGGGGTCAGAACTGCCCTGTGGCTGTTTGAGCGACTGACCGTGGAAGTCGAAGGTAGTCTCTTTGCTAACCGGCATTGCCTTGAGGCTAACGCGCTCACCACGACCCGGAGGAGCATCCTCGTTTACGGTAACCTCAAACCCGTTGGCTTTGAGCGCATCCAAGTTTTCCATTGCGACGAGCTCGTCGGCAGCAGTGAGCTGCATCGCGCGAGGCCTGGAGTTAGTGATGACATGCGGTTAACGCACTTGATCAAAGCCTGGCCCTTGATAACGGTCGTGCGCTGCAGCGTCTCGAAGTTGAACTTCTCATCGCTGGCGTGCTGGTCGATGATGAACAGGTCGTCCGAGCCGCTGATTGATCCTACATCATCGGCGTGCCCATTGAGGCGCGCGATAATGAAGCCCTTGTTGAACTGGCCCAGTACCTCCATGCGGGCAAAGTCTGCCTTGCTGATGACTCGTGCAAGAGCCTCCTCGGCGGCCTCTGCGTCGCGGTTACCGAGGCCCGCGGCCTTTGTGGCCGCTCCCTCGCGCATTGTTGTGAAGGCGCTCCGGGTGCTTGCAGGATTGGCAGACCGCCTTCGTCGCCGAGCGGCGAACCGCTCCTGAAGCCGTTCCAGGTCAAAGCGCAAGGTCGCCTGGCCAGCTGGAGCTGTCGTCTGGATCTCGTTACGATAGCCATCTGGGATCGGCTCGTCGTCCAAGTCCATTCGCACGGCCTCGCGTTGCAAGTCCGTCTGCTCCGTGGCTGGAGAGGGTGATCTACTCGTTGGTTCGACTGCCAGTGGCAAGACCGGCGGTAGGATCTCCGTATCCACGACCATTGTGTCCCCCAGTTCGGCCGATCCCTGCACCTCGGCAGGCCCCGCGTCCAGCTCCATTGGAGCGTCTCCACCCGCCAGCTCTTCCTCCATCGCATGTTCAGATGGCGTGGCTGTAGGCGCTGGGGTAGTGCGACTGTTGGGATCACTGGAAAGCCCCTCAGGTTCAGGCGGCGCCTCGTCAACGTCGCTCGTCCCGCCCTTGGCTACGTCGTCGTCTTCTTCTGGCGATACCGCGCGCTTCCGCACGCGCTCGACCCTCTCAGTTGGCTGCACCTCGACGACCTCGACGTCGCTATCGTCATCGTCGGGCACGCTCAGCCGGCTGCCTTGACTGGCGAATCCGGCGAGCCGATTTCGCAGGTTCGTTCGCGCCTGGCGGCCAGTCGCTGGCGCTCTGCTGGGGGGAGGCAGGCTTGACGATGTCCCATTGACCTTGCGCTTCGGACTCCACGACGCGGTCGACGTGTCCAGAGTTTGTTGCGTGAGACGCGGTGGAGGGGGTGATGGTCGGCGCAGTGCACTGCGGCTGGTCGATGCCCTCGTTGACAAGCGAGACGCCGGTGCGGGGGATAGGCTGGGTTCATCCAGCTCCTCCTCGCCATCAGACTCGACGAGGTCGGGGACGCGCAAAGGTCGAGAGCGCTGTGATGATCCGGAGGGCGCAGTTTCTGCTTCATCTGCTCTCCCTTCTCCGTCTGCTTCCTCGACGTCCTCGTCGCTGTCCGCCCTCGTCTCCTTCTGCGTCAACTTGACGGTGTGCGATGCCCCGCCAACAGCATACGAAGATCTTGAAGGCTGGAAGAAGTCGTTGAGCCCTCTCTGGATGTCAGCAACTCTACTACTGCAGGGCTAACCCTCAGTGCCTCGATGAGGTTCGCCTCGCTGTGCACCATGATCGTTCTCTTGTCCGGGCTGACATTGATGTCAACGCTCTCCGTCGGGATCTGGAGATCGAGAATAGCCACCGGCACCTGGTTGGTGTTGAAGCTCTTGTACACGTCGTTGACAGCGCGCATGATCAGCTGTCAGCTTCCCGCAAGGATGACATCTTACGGTTGGGAGCGCGCATGGCCGGCCGTTGATGTACGTGAACTGCCTGTCTGCGCTGGAACGGCCCTGCCCCCACGCCGCAGAGGAGATGAGCCCGGTGACTCGGACGCTCTGTGACCTGATATCAGCGTGTCGCTGCTAATGGACTCACGTCTCCTCGATGCCCTCGCGACGCGCCATGATGCGGTCGATCTCAACGTCGAGGTCCAGGTCGAGCTCAACGACACCCTCGAGCGCCTTGGGTCCCCACACCGCGCTAACGGAGGACTTGAGCGCTCCACGCCCGTCCGTCGCCAAAACTGTGTTGCGTTTCCTGCCATCAGCTTGGCTCAACGTATCAGCTCACCCTCCTTTCCCAGCGCCAATCGCCTCAACCTTGAGTCGCACGCCAGCCCGGCCATCGCCCTTGCTGGCAGGTACGAGCGCATACGCGTTCAGGATGCCTAACGCCTTCGTGTACTCTCGCTTGGCTGTCCGCTCGAACTCCTTCCGACGTACCGGGAGCGCCTTGAACAGCCCAGTCAACGTCACTGTCGTGCCGCGCTGCCGTCAGATCAAAGAAGCGCACAAAGAAGCCCACCTGACGCGCGATGCGGCCGCTGTCGTCGACTACTGCACCGTTGCGCCCGAGCTTGATCACTGCGCCCATCGGCGCAGTCTCCTTCGTTGCAGTCACAACAGTCACGCTCTCGCACAGCGCGCAGAGGGCCGCCAACGCCTCGCCGCGAAAACCAAAGGTCTGAACCTGGCTGAGCTCCTCAAGAGACGGAAGCTTGGATGTGTGGTGTTTCAGGCCTGCGGTTAGCTTCGGATCGGGGCGAAAGGCCTACCGATCGACGCCCAGTCGGCTTGCTCGATCCCGCTGCCATTGTCCACCACCTCTACCGAGTCCAGACCATGGTCCTTGATCCGCACGTCTGGTGTAAGCTATACTAGCAGTTGAAATCCTCACCAACGCTTGTAGCGCCAGAGTCAAACGCATTCTCAACGAGCTCCTTGACAACGCCTTGGAGGTCAAGCACGACTTGCCCCGAGTGGATGCGATGCACCGACTCGCGGTCAATGGCTGGGCGGTCAGCTACACACACGGTAGTACTGGCTCTAATTCACCTTTGATGCTCCCGATGGACATGAGGATGGGAGCGCTGGAAGAGGTCGAACAAGATGTAATGTCAACATCAACATGAGACGCGTCGCGTTAGTCAACTTGCCTCCACCGACCTCCACCCGTGCCTGAGACACTCGTGAGCTCACAGACCCGTTGCACGTCAACAACTTTCGTATTGCTCGCTCTTCCATCGCACAATGTCCACAACGCAACGCGTGACCAGGGCCGCAGCCAAGCGAGCTGCGCAGGAGGCGGCGTCTTATCCGCCGCCAATATCCACCTCTGTCTCGGCGCAGCCAACCCCGTCAATCTCCACTTCCACGTCGACCCCGCCCCCGCGCGACGCCTCGGCGCCCATGTCCCCGCTTGCGCCCATCTCGCCCTGGCCGCCCGAGGAGCCCGCAGCCCCCTACCCCGACCTTCCCGTTGCCAAGGAAGTGTACGGCCTGCTTGGCGTGCTGCTCACGTACCTCGCGTTCGGTGCGTACCTCGTCTGGGCGTTTGCCCCATCGCGTTGGCTCGACGCTGTGGGTTGGACGTGGTATCCCTCCAGGTCAGCTGAAGAGTACAGACAGTATCTGACAGCAGAGAATGGGCAATCATCGTGCCGTGCTGGCTCATGGTCGTAGTGCTCCTCACGTACTGGAGCTACACGGCGCTCACGGCGTTCCTCATCCCCGGATTCGAGAGTCCGTACATCATCACCGGTGAGCTGACACGATGTGATCACAGCTGACAGCAGACGAGCGTTCCAACATCCCGCCAGAGGTGCAGGGCGCCCCGCCGTACTACTGGAAGTATGCGGAGGCGGACGCGGTTCCCGAGGCCGTCGACTTGCCTATCGACCTCGTCAATCGCGTGCTCTACCCTCCGCGCCCTCGGCCCCGGCCGCGAACGTAGGGTCTTATCGTGATGAGGCCGATACGGAATGATACGACTCGTGGGATGCCATTCGTGCTCAAGGGCGTGGTGCAGGCCGACCGAAAGGCACAGACGGCAGGTCTCGGCTCCCGGCGTAGGAGATCGGAGGCGTGCTCCTCCGCTTCACTTGCCCGAACGAGTACGTCGCTACGAGTCACCCGGCGAGCCGCCGAGGTCCTCGTCGCAGATGATGACGCGCGGGTGCCCCACTACAACTTGGCGCCCATGTGGCCGCATGGGACACATGCCGATGACAGGTGTTGTCTCACCATGCCGATCATGATCACGCTCGACTGCGCCTCGTACGCCATTCCCCGCCGATCCGTCGATCTCTTCCGCTGAAGGACAGTAGAACGGCTGGTAGATGGCATTCTGACATCCTGACCAAGGACGGATCCATCTTGGTTATGCATGCTCTTCGCACACCCGAGACGGCGTGTTTCTGCCCTCGTGATGTCCACTGCCCACACTACTGCCCACCGCTCGCTCACGGCTCACAACAGTGATCGGCACCGTGCCCCAAGGCGAACGCGTACGTAACGCAATCGGTAGCAAAGTGAGGAGGAGGTCAGCAGGCAGCTGCACAGAAGGTGGGGTGTTCGCTGCTGCGCACATTCCCAGCGACTGATGAACCCAGGCACACATCCGAGACCAGCTGACGTCTCCGTCCCTCTGCACCTTGCCCGCTCGCACCTCTCATCTTGCCCGCTAGCACCACTATCGATTCCCATCGATCTTTAACGTTGGCACCTGACATTCAACTAGTGTTCAGCCTCAACCATTCGAAATGCACGAGACAAGTGCAGCGTCATTGCAAAACGCTCGACTCAGTTGCCCTGCTATCCTGTTCCCCTACTATCCTGCAGCTCCTGGAGTAATGTACGTGATCTGCGGCCAAGAGCCCAGCTCCCAAAATACCTCGTACCTCTCCCCACATACCCCCCACGCCGTGGTGTCGCAAAAACGCCGGCCGGCGGCGCAACGGTGCCCATCGACAAGGTGCCCAGGTCCCACTCCGTCATGCCAATCACACACAGGTGACATCGGACTGAGACAGGGGTCATGCGACGTCCCCGGCGCACCTTGTCGGGGCCTGGGTGTGGGGAGTCGAGAGGGCGCAAAGCACCTCTGAGTGTGGAGCCGGGCGCGACGTACATAAGGCTCGCTTTTGGCTCTGGGCCTCGCTATCGCACCAGCAATGTCTGCAGCAAGATACTCGCTCGACAAGTCGGACTCGCGGAACGGCGGCATCACCGTGCTCGACGGCGAGAAGAATGGCCGGTACTCCAAGGATGACGGCGTCACCAGAGTGGTCTCGGTGAACCGCGAGCGGCGCATGTCGAGCTATGGCGGTGGGCGCCGAGGCTCGATGGGCGTCATCCAGGGCCCCCCGGGCCGCCGGATGTCGCTCAACCCCACGCTTGGCATGACCGAGATGGAGAAGGAAGAGTACTACTCGGACGTGAAAGAGGACGGCGAGGTCAAGTTCCACAAGCTCAGCTGGATCCAGCTCACTGTCGTGCTCGTCGTCACGGCCGTGGCGCTCGGTACGCTCTCCATGCCAGTGTAGGTCCCCTTCATCGGCTGCATGCCAACGCCAGCGTCTTTGCGTCCCTCGGCATGGTGGGCGGCACCCTCTTGACCATCGCAATGGGCCTCGTGGCCGTGTACACGTCCTACGTGAGTGTGAAAACCCGCCTGCGGCTTGCGCTGATCGCAGGTTATCGGCCAGGTTAAGCTTAAATACCCGCAGGTATACCACTACCCCGACATCGGCACCCTCCTCCTCCCCGGCAAGGCGGGCGCGGGGCTGCGCAAGTTCCTGCAGGTCTGCTTTGTTGTCTTCCTCGTCCTCCTGGTCGGCAGCCACTGCCTCACGGGCCAGATTGCCTTCAAGACCATCTCGGACAACGACACGCTCTGCAAGGTCGTGTGGAGTGTGGTCGCCATGATCCTGCTGTTCGTCTGCGCGCTCCCGCCCTCGTTCTCAGAGATGGCCGTCCTCGGCTACGTCGACTTCCTGTCGATCATGACTGCCGTCTTTGTCACCCTCGTCGCTACTGGCATCCAGGCGCGCAAGAAGAACTGGGAGACCGGGTGGACCGCGGCCGCGCCAGACATTCCCTTCGCACACGGCATGCTTGCTGCCACGAATGTGCGCCTTACACGCAGACAACGCTAACAGCAGGTCCTGTTTGCCTACAGCTTTGCGGTGCGGACCTGTTGACAGCGTGTGCTGACGGCAGGTCTGCCAGTACGTTGTGCATGATAGCCTGGAGTAAGCTTGCCGACGACTGACGACAGATTCTCTTTCATGGAGGAGATGCACACTCCAAAGGACTTCCCCAAGTCGATCTTTGCCCTCGGGGGCATCCAGATTGTCATCTACACCATGGTGGGGGCACTCGGGGTGAGTATTCCTTCTCAGCGTGAGCTGACCGGCAGTACGCTTTCATCGGGCCCGAGGTCAAGTCACCGGCTCTCCTGAGCGCGGGGCACACGGTCTCGCGCGTGGCCTTTGGCGTCGCCCTCCCCGTCATCTTCATCTCGGGCTCGATCTGCGCCGTCACAGCTGGGAGGTTCATCATGGACCACGCATTCCGGAACAGCACGGTGCGCTACGTCAACACGCCGCGCGGGTGGATGACCTGGATTGGCATTATCGCTGCCTGCTGCCTCATCGCCTGGATCGTGGCACAGGTCATCCCCGTCTTCTCCCCGCTGCTCGGCATCATCTCGGCCCTCTTCAACTCGGCGTTCACGCTCTACCTCCCTGGCATCATGTGGTTCAAGTTGATTCGCGAGGGCGGGTGCTTCTCGAGCGCCAAGAACATTTCGCTCACGATCATCAACATTATCGTCATCATCTTCGGCCTCGTCATCTTCGGCGCGGGCACCTACGCGTCCGTCAACGACATGGTCCAGTCGTACAACGGCAAGAGTGTCGGCAAGCCGTTTGCGTGCCAGTAACCGCACCTAAGCAGTACTACTGAATATCACCCCCGTCTCATTACAACGTGACGGATCCTATGACCTTGTAGCCTCGATAGTAATGAAACAGAATGAACCGCAGGCTCGAAGGTAGCTGTCTAGGTGCCAACCACGCCCACATTCAACTGCGACATCTGACCTCGAAACGGCCAGTTCTCGAAACGAGCTTGGACAGGTGGGGTGGGCGAGCACGTCAGCATCGGGGCATGTGCATTCCCATGCCGACGCGAGTGGGGGAGGCATGGTGAGAACGTGAAGGCAGGCATGTGATCGGCGGAAGGCTTGGCGCATCGCTTCCGGTGCGGCTCCGCGAAGCGACAATGACTCACCCCAGGTGGACGACAGCCACGGGTGGGCTTTCGGAGCCGGGACACACCTGTCCAACAGCAGAGCTGTGGTGTCAGAGGCAGTCTACGCACGTTGGAGTGGATCTCGGAAGCTGTCGAGGTGCACGGTAGGCCGTCGGGTGAGTGCCGTGGTCCGAGATCCGCCCCCACCACAGCAGCCCGTGGCAATGAATCTGAGGCAGGGCCGTCGTCTGAAGGTGAGGTGCACCTGAGCACACACACGAACTCTAGAGCTCTGCCCAGCTCTGGTGGGCTGGGCAGTCGGAGCAGGGGTACGAGGCTATACACACCTCAACAGTTCATCCAAGCCACCGCTCGCCATCTCGCAGGTTCAACGAACGCGTGAGCCATGGTCGCCCGTGCGCACCTCGCCCTCGCCAACCTGCTGCGGAACCGCAGTGGCGCTGACAGTCTCGCTCCGACCGCCGGCGAGACTCAACACTCACCACGGTCTACATCTAGAGCGCGCGGACGCCGAGTAGACCCCCTCTAGCCTCAAGCCAACATACACCAGAAGCATGCGTTGCACATGACAGTCATGCGTGGCTGAGATCGCGGCGGGTGAATGTCGGGGAATAGCGAGGATATAGGATTGCCGACGTCATCGCCACGCCGCAGCCGTTATCGTGCCTTGGCATTCAAACCACCATCTTGCAATCACTCTTCCCACAAACAACACAATGTTCTCCAACCTCAGCTGGCAGGGTACGTCTTTCCGCTAGCCCATCTAACGAGCAGACAAGCAGGCCTTCTTCGCCCTCCTCGACGAGTACTTCGAGTCGCGCCCGCACCTGCGCCCCGGCGCGGGAGGGGAGCACGCGGCCGCCGCCTCCTCGGCCCCTCCCGTCTCGTTTGGCTCGAAGCCGTCCGCCCGCCCCACGCCCCCCGCCGCGCCGGTGCGCACGGCGTCGCACACGTCCGGCGTGTCGAGCCCCGACCGCCCGGGCTCGGCCACGACGACGGGCTCCGCGGGCAGCGGCCACTCGCGGCCCCTCGGGCAGGCGAAGGGCGCGTTCAACGACAGCATGCACAAGGTCACGAGCAACAGCACGATCAAGGCCGGGCTGGGCAAGGTCGGCGCCGGCGGCCTCGCGAGCAAGTTTAGCGGCGGGAGCACGTTCAAGCCGACCGGCAACGTCCCCGGGCCCGGGGAGCGCCATCTGCCGCCCGCGCCGCCGCGGAGCGTCGTCGGGCCCCCGCCCCAGCGCAATGTCGGCGGGGCGGGCAAGGTCGGGGGGACGGGGGCGTGGAACGAGGAGCCGCCCGCGCAGGCCGCGCCGGCCTACAGCGGGGCGGGGCGCGCACAGGCCGTGTACGACTTTGATGGAGGGGTGAGCTAGCAAGCGGTTGGTCAAGCTGACAGCAGGACGCCAACGACCTGCCGCTGCGCGCGGGCGAGGTCGTCACGATCGTCGCGAAGACGTCGCCCGACTGGTGGACGTGCCGCAACGCCGAGGGACGCGAGGGCCTCGTGCCCGGCAACTACATGACCGAGCTGTAAGAAGTACCTAGACGAAATGCGACGCCCAGGCGAACAGAGTAAGACGGCGGAGCACATATCAAGGTATCTACATCACTTCTACATACTAAGCGGCGGCGCCGAGGACGCGCACAGTGCGGTCGAGGCCCGCAAGGACAATCTCGCTGCCGAGCTTGCCGAAGCGCGCGGCGGTGAGGTTGGCGTTGTTGTCGTCGAACTTGAGGAGTTCGTCCCACGACTTGTTGGCGTAGACGCGGAGGTCGGTACCGGCAACAGAGAGGAACTGGGCCGAGGGGTCGAAGCGCACCTCGGTGACAATGTTCTCGCTCGGCAGCTGCCAGCTCGAGAAGAGCTTGAGCTTGCGGAGGTCGAACACGTTGACCGTGTTGTCCGCGGCCGAGCCCGTCGCGAGGTAGTAGCCGTTTTCGGAGAAGGCGACGCTAGACAGCGCCTTGCCCGGGTGCGAGTCGAGGTTGGCCTGGGGGCCAGAGTTCTGCCGCGCGTCCCACACGCGCACAATGCCGTCCTTGGTGCCGCCCGCGGCGAGGACACCGTCGGGGTGCCCCGCGAACGAGGTGTACGAGAACCCACCCTCGACACCCTCGGCAGGGCCGTACGTCGCGATCGTCTTGGCGGTGCCAATGTCGTGCAGCGCCCACGTGCTGTCCGTCGACGCCGACGACACGTACAGCCCAGACGGGTGCACAGCGAGGCCAGTCACGTCGCCCTTGTGCGCCGAAATGCTGCCCTGCGCGGCCCACTTGCCGTCCTTCTCGCCCCAGAACCGCACCGTCTTGTCCGCAGCGCTCGACACGGCGAGCAGCGGCTCGCCCTCCTTCTCGCGGAAAGCGACGTGCGTGACCGCCTTCGTGTGCCCCTTGAGCGTGCCGACCACCTTGTCGCTCTCGAGGTCGTAGACCTGCACAACCTTGTCGTTGCCGCCAGTCACAATCGTCTTGCCGTCGCTCGCCAGGTCCAGCGCCGTCACGCCTGGCGGCTTGGTGCCGTGCATCGACCCCAGCGACTTGGTCTCGGTGTACCCCTTAACCGCCTCCGCGTTGGCATACCCCGGTGCGGGCTTGCGCTTCTTGCGCACCGCAAAGAGCCTGAGCGTCAGATACCTCAGGGGCGGTTACTCACGCCGCGTTCGTCTCCATAATCTTCTCCTCCACGGATGGGGGGAGCGGCCCCGACGGCTCAGCCTCCATCTCCACATCGTCGCCCGCCGCGGGCGCGACACCGATCGTCGCCTGGATCGACTGCAGGGCACTGATGTTAGCTCGCCAAAGGTACGTAAGCTCACCTCCGCGCCTCGTCGCGCTCAGCCATCAACCGGGCAATCACACGGGTGGCCGCGTCCTCGCGGTAGAGAGCGTTCGCGAGCTCTGCCCGCTGCGCCTGGAACGCCTTCTTGATCTCAAGCGACTCGAGCATGATCGAGTCGTACTCGCCCTGGAGGGCGGTGAGGAGCGCAGGAATGGATGTCTGCGTCGCCGCACGAGGAGGGAGGGTCGAGGGCTCTGGATGTCAGCGTGCGCGGATGCGAGCCGCAAGCTACTCACTGGCCTTGACCTCCACAAGGTCCTCCTTCGTCAGCGCCTCGCCCGAGATCGGGTCGGTGCCATTCTCCTCTTCCTGTTAGCTAAAGTCAACCACGCATAAGCTACGCACCAATGTACCGCTCGATCAGCGCCTTCTCGTAGACGGTGCCCGACGTCTTGGAGACGACAGGGTTCGTAGGCGGAGATCCGGAGACTGCGATGCTGTTAGCTCGACTCTTGACGCGCGCGTGACGTGTTACTCACTGGCACAGAAGAACATGATTTCCCGTGCGTTTTCGGAACGGATGTGCGCTCCAAGGTCGGCTTAGGATGGGAGTGAGGTCGAGAACAACAGCGGCGTCAACATCCACTCGAGTGTACTGAACCGTTCTTTGCGCGGTGGTGAGTTGTATTGCAGCGGGAGTAATTTTATCAGCGGCAACTCCAATCCACGTCACCATTGTTTGCCGCCCAGAAGTCACCCCTGCCTGACCTCCGCTCTCAATCCAACCCTCCAACTTCTACCCCCATCGCCATCTTCGAGCTGTTGCTCATCGCGACCGCGTCACCGCTCCGCACCCCTTCATCGGTGATCGCCCCTTGACAGTCGCAGACGCCATGGACCTCAAGCAGTACATCAACGACAACGTCGTTCGCGTAAGTCCTCCCCATCGAGAGGCTCCCAACTCACACCTCCAGATGTTCGGCTCGTCCGACAGCGCAACCGTCGACTTTGTGCACTCCATGGGTAAGTCAGATTCAAGGATATTCCTGACTACATCTGACACCGCAGCTATGTCCGCCAAGACCCCCGGCGACCTGTACAACTCGCTCCTCGGCATCGGCCTCGACGCGACTCCGGAGGCACAACAGTTTGCCACCCAAGTCCACTCCCTCGTCCCGCGCAAGACCAAGACCAAGGCACCAAAGGCCGAGAAGAAGATCAACACGCAGAAGTTCTCCTTGCTCATGGAGGACGAGGAGCCATCGTCGTCCAAGAAGAAGAAGAAGAGCAAGAAGGACAAGGAGGGCGACCGTGAGCGGGACCGCGATGGCGGCGCCGTCAAGCTGGGCCGGTCATCGCGCAAGCGGGAGACGGAGGGAAACTGGGAGTCGGACCCCGAGGACTACGAGCCACCAAAACGCGCGCGCTTCGATTCACCACCTCGTGACGAGCCCGAGGAGCCACCACTACCCGAGGAGACGGAGGAGGAGCGTCTCGAGCGTGAGCGGCTGGAAGACCTCGCGGAACGAGACGCCTTTGCGGAGCGGATGAAGAACAAGGACAAGGACCGGACGCGCAAGATCACGATGGACCGCGGCGGCGACGAGGAGCAGGCGCGGAGGATGGCACTAGCCGACGACCCAGAAGGCCGCCAGGCTGTGATGGGCGACCTGCGTATGCGCTCGCGCCAGGAGTACCTCAAGAAGCGTGAGGCGCAGCGGCTCGATCTGCTCAAGCTCGAGGTGGAGGATGAGAAGAACATGTTCCGCGGACAGAAGCTTTCGAAGCGCGAAATCGCCGAGCACGAGCGCAAGGTCGAGCTCATCCGCATCATGGAGGAGCGGCAGAAGATCGACGACGGCACCGACGGGTACATGCTGCCGGACGACTACATCACGGAGCAGGGGCGCCTCGACTCGAAGAAGCGCAAGGACGTGCTGTACCAGCGCTACGAGGAGCGCAAGGTCAAGGGCGCGGACGGCGAGTTCGTGACCGACGTCGACCAGTGGGAGGAGAGCCAACGCGAAAAGACGAGCCTCCTCACCGGCGCACTCGACAAGGAGGTCATCGAGGACGGGTACGACTATGTGTTCGACGAGTCGCAGGGAATCCAGTTCCTGCAGGAGGGCAAAATGGACGGCACCCTCACGCTGGAGGCGCAGCAGCTTCTCAACCAGGTCGAGGAGGCCGAGAAGAAGGCGCAGTCGATCGAGGAGACGCGCAAGTCGCTGCCGATCTACGAGTTCCGCGACGAGCTTCTCGACGCCATCCGCGATCACCAGGTCCTCATCGTCGTCGCCGAGACCGGTTCGGGCAAGACGACCCAGTTGCCGCAGTACCTCCACGAGGCGGGGTACACGAAGGGCGGGCTCAAGGTCGGGTGCACACAGCCCCGTCGTGTCGCCGCCATGTCCGTCGCTGCGCGTGTCGCCGAGGAGATGGGCGTCCGCCTAGGGCAAGAGTGCGGTTACTCGGTGCGCTTCGAGGACATGACTGGAGAAAAGACGGTGCTCAAGTATATGACCGACGGTATGCTTTTGCGCGAGTTCCTCACCGACCCCGAGCTGTCGACGTACTCGGCCATCATCATCGACGAGGCACACGAGCGGACATTGTCGACCGACATCCTCTTCGGCCTGGTCAAGGACATTGCGCGCTTCCGCCCCGAGCTCAAGCTCCTCATCTCGAGTGCCACCATGAACGCGCAAAAGTTCTCGTCCTTCTTTGACGACGCGCCCATCTTCGACGTTCCCGGCCGCCGCTTCCCTGTCGACATGTTCTACACGCAGCAGCCCGAGGCCAACTACATCCACGCGGCGGTCACGACCATCCTCCAGATCCACACGACGCAGCCGAAGGGCGACATCCTGCTCTTCCTCACCGGTCAGGACGAGATCGAGGCGTGCGAGGAGAACCTCAAGGAGACGATGTATGCCCTCGGTGACAAGGTGCCGGAGCTCATCGTGGCGCCGATCTATGCCAACCTCCCAACGGAGATGCAGACCAAGATCTTCGAGCCGACGCCCGAGGGCGCGCGCAAGGTCGTTCTCGCCACCAACATTGCTGAGACGTCCATCACCATCGACGGTGTCGTGTACGTCATCGACCCGGGCTTTGTAAAGCAGAACAACTACAACCCGAAGACGGGCATGTCGTCGCTGGTGGTGGAGCCCATCTCGCGCGCTTCCGCGCAGCAGCGCGCTGGCCGTGCGGGGCGTGTCGGACCCGGCAAGGCCTTCCGCCTCTACACCAAGTGGGCGTTCCGCAACGAGCTGCCCCAGGACACGATCCCTGAGATCCAGCGCACCAACCTCGCCATGGTCGTGCTGATGCTCAAGTCGCTGGGCATCAACGACATCCTCAACTTTGACTTCTTGGACAAGCCCCCGGCGGAGACGATCATCCGCTCGTTCGAGATGCTTTACGCCCTCGGCGCGCTCAACCACAAGGGCGAGCTGACGCGTTTGGGACGACGCATGGCCGAGTTCCCCGTCGACCCGATGCTGAGCAAGGCGATCATCGGCAGCGAGGTGTACAAGTGCACGCACGAGGTGCTCATCATCGTGTCGATGGTGCAGGAGAGTGGCTCGCTCCTCTACCGGCCAAAGGACAAGCGCGTGCACGCCGACAAGGCTCACAAGAACTTCCAGAAGCCAGGTGGCGACCACTTTACGCTGCTCAACATCTTCAACCAGTGGGCGGACAGCAACTACTCGCAGCAGTTCTGCCACGAGAACTTTGTGCAATACAAGTCGCTCGTACGCGTCCGCGACATCCGCGACCAGCTCGCGTCGCTCTGCGACCGCGTCGAGGTGGTCATCGAGTCGCTGCCCAACGAGGTCATCCCGATCCAAAAGGCTATCACCGCGGGCTACTTCTACAACACGGCACGGCTGGACAAGGGCGGCAGCTACCGCACCACCAAGAACAACCACACCGTCTACCTCCACCCCTCGTCCGGCCTGATCGGGATGCAGCCGCCGCCCCGCTTCATCCTGTACTACGAGCTCGTGCTCACGTCGAAGGAGTACATGCGGCAGTGTATGCCGATCGAGGGGTCGTGGCTTGCCGAGCTGGCACCGCACTACTTTAAGAAGCAGGAGATTGACCAGATGCTCGGGAGCGCGAGCAAGATCAAGATGCCCAAGCAGATTGCGGCGCCCGCTGTGGGGCCCGTCGCGTCGTAGCGGGCGAGTTGTAGCATTAGGCCGAGATACATTTGCATGAATAGCATGGGTACCAAGTTGCGGGGTTGTATACAGGTCCCTCACTGGGTTCACTGGGCTCCCCGTGTTCGTTCGTCGCCCTCACCGCGTTCATCACCTCTACCACGCTCATTGGACATGGCGCCCATCACGTCCTCCGACTATCGCTCCGGCGCCCCAATGGAGTGGGTGACTGCCAGCGCTCGACAAAGTAACCGAGACCAGATCGGCCAGCTCGTGGCCCACGCCAATCGCCATGCTGACTGACTCGGGCAGCCTCTCGGTCAGGCACCATGCATGGGAACACTCCCACACGTTGAGCATACGCATCTGCGCCGTTCTACGCCTCCAGCGCTCGCGGGCATTCAGATCACCGAGCTCAAGCCGGGGCGTGCCAGAAAGTCCCCAATCAACCAGGGAATGACTTCATGCCACGCGAACCCGATAGCGAGTTCGTGGGTTCCATCGAGGCGCATGGAGGGTGCTAGAACATTGACGTCATTTGTTGAATTTCGAGGACCTCGGTTGTGTACTGTGGCTATGGGAACGATGGCGAGCAGGCATTCATGGGTGGTGAGGACGAGATGGGAGCGAGATGCATAGCCCAGAAGAGTGACATAGCGGCGATCTAGATCGCTGTGTGCATGGTGGAGGCGGGGGGATGGGGGTAAACGCATGCGTGTGCGTTGTGTGTGTGTGTGTGTGTAGAGGGAGGGCCTGGGAGGGGCGCAAGTGGGGCGCAGTTCTTTTCGCTACTGTGACAGGATTTGCATGCATCTTTTCGGTGGATCAGCGGTGGAGGGCATGTGCGTTACCTCACAGTGCATGGACGCTATCGCAACGCTTTTCGAGCTCGGGTGGCATGTAGATGAGGCTCGAGACAGCTCAAAAATGGGAGAATGTGGTAGAGGGTGCTGGGTGAGACGAGGTCATGCGGTCAGGGTGGAATGCGTGCTTCCACAGCGTACTCTCGAGTTCCACAGTGGTGGCTCCACCGTACGAGGCGATTTCAAGACCCCTCCTGGCCGAGTGTGCGCCCCGCCAATCTCCCCTCCACCCACCCAACTGTGTGCTATAAAGACACGACACTTCACCACCTTCCACTTTCTCACTCATCCCTCTCTCTCTTTACAACTTCAACCACTTAATACAACATCAACAACATGTCAAAGGGCAAGTACCACCTCCAACGCTCCCAAACTCCCCCACTTCTCTCCTCACCACCCAACTGGGCGACGGAACGGACTTTGCGGCGACCTCTCGTCGGTGCTCCTCAGAGTCTGCATCGAGGATTGACTTCTGTCGAGTCACACTCTCGTCGAGATGCCCTCCCCAGTCCGTCTCTGAGCTCCTCGGTGACATGGCGCATGGCCTCTAAAGGGCGTAGACTATCGCCCCATCTGAGTCTATCGTCCATGTCACCTCCACTCCCATCACCACTCACTCTGCTCCTCCCTACTTCTCCGTCTTGCTCCTCTCCTTCCTACTCCTCCCCTTCCTACTCCTCTCCTTCCTGCTCTTCTCCGTCCTGCTCCTCTCCTTCCCTAGACCCCCTGATCGCCGTTTCAACCTTAAAACAACCTCCACTTTTTTGAACAAACGCTGACCTCAGCTATTGGTATTGACCTCGGGACAACCTGTGAGCACCTCCGACCTCTACGATGGTAAGCAAGCTAACCAACAAGACTCCTGCGTTGCCGTTTGGCAAAATGACCGCGTTGAGGCAAGTCGCTTTCTCGTCGTCGACGGCGTGCGCGAGCGCGCTGTCGACCGGCCCCCGTTGAGCTCTTACTGACCCCGCTACAGATTATCGCCAACGACCAGGGCAACCGCACCACGCCCTCGTACGTCGCGTTCACCGACTCTGAGCGTCTCATCGGCGACGCCGCCAAGAACCAGGTCGCCATGAACCCCTACAACACCGTCTTCGACGCCAAGCGTCTTATCGGCCGCAAGTTCGACGACGCTGAGGTCCAGTCGGACATGAAGCACTGGCCCTTCAAGGTCATCTCCAAGGGCGGCAAGCCCTTCATCCAGGTCGAGTACCGCGGTGAGGAGAAGCAGTTCTCCCCCGAGGAGATCTCGTCCATGGTCCTCATCAAGATGAAGGAGACCGCCGAGGCTTACCTTGGTGGCACCGTCTCGAAGGCCGTCGTCACCGTCCCCGCCTACTTCAACGACTCGCAGCGTCAGGCCACCAAGGACGCCGGTACCATTGCCGGCCTCGAGGTCCTCCGTATCATCAACGAGCCCACTGCCGCCGCCATCGCCTACGGCCTCGACAAGAAGTCGGAGGGTGAGAAGAACGTTCTCATCTTCGACCTTGGTGGTGGTACCTTCGACGTTTCGCTCCTCACCATCGAGGAGGGCATCTTCGAGGTCAAGGCCACCGCCGGTGACACCCACCTTGGTGGTGAGGACTTCGACAACCGCCTCGTCAACCACTTCGTCCAGGAGTTCAAGCGCAAGAACAAGAAGGACATCACCTCGAACGCCCGTGCCCTCCGTCGTCTCCGCACCGCCTGCGAGCGTGCCAAGCGCACCCTCTCGTCGGCCGCCCAGACCTCGATCGAGATCGACTCGCTCTACGACGGCATTGACTTCTACACCTCCATCACCCGTGCCCGCTTCGAGGAGCTCTGCCAGGACCTCTTCCGCTCCACTATGGAGCCCGTCGAGAAGGTTCTCCGTGACTCCAAGATCGACAAGTCGTCGGTCAACGAGATCGTCCTCGTTGGTGGCTCGACCCGTATCCCCAAGATCCAGAAGATGGTCTCGGACATGTTCTCTGGCCGTGAGCCCAACCGCTCGATCAACCCCGACGAGGCCGTCGCCTACGGTGCCGCCGTCCAGGCTTCGATCCTCAACGGTGAGACCTCGGAGGCCACCCAGGACCTCCTCCTCCTCGACGTTGCCCCTCTCTCGCTCGGCATCGAGACCGCCGGCGGCATCATGACCCCCCTCATCAAGCGCAACACCACCGTCCCCACCAAGAAGTCGGAGATCTTCTCGACCTACGCCGACAACCAGCCCGGTGTCCTCATCCAGGTCTACGAGGGTGAGCGTGCCAAGACCAAGGACTGCAACCTCCTCGGCAAGTTCGAGCTCTCGGGCATCCCCCCCGCCCCCCGTGGTGTTCCCCAGATCGAGGTCTCGTTCGACGTCGACGCCAACGGTATCCTCAACGTCAACGCCTCGGACAAGACCACCGGCAAGTCGAACCGCATCACCATCACCAACGACAAGGGCCGTCTCTCCAAGGAGGAGATCGAGCGCATGCTCGCCGAGGCCGAGAAGTACGCCGCCGAGGACAAGGAGGTCGCCGAGCGCGTCCAGGCCAAGAACGCCCTCGAGTCGTACACCTACTCGCTCAAGTCGACCCTCTCGGAGAACGCCGACAAGTTCTCGGCTGAGGACAAGGAGTCGCTCGAGAAGGCCGTTGAGGAGTGCATCAAGTTCCTCGACACCGCCGACTCGGCCTCCAAGGACGAGATCGAGTCGCACCAGAAGGAGCTCGAGGCCCTCTCGGGCCCCATCATGCAGCGCTTCTACGGCTCGCAGGGCGGTGCTCCCGGCGGCGCCCCCGGTGGTGCCCCCGGTGGCTTCCCCGGTGCCGGCGGCCCCGGCGCCTCGCACGACGACGGGCCCTCGGTCGAGGAGGTCGACTAAGCGATCCTCCTTCGCTAGTTTCGCCGGTCGCCTCTACGCAAGATCGACCGACCGTTGCATCAAAATCGAGTCGTAGTACGAGAACGAGCTCCTATGTACAGTGATTTAGTAGTAGTCGCATTCCTCCTGTTTCCAACATGCATTTAGATCGAAAGCAAACAATCTCTTGTGCGAGTGGAAGTGCCACGTGGACATACTCCCGCTGACAACCGAGCTGAAGTGGAGGTGGAGGTGATCAGTCCACTCACCTCCTCCACACCGCCTACTGACTTTGTCCTCTACTCCATTCATCTTATTTTCACACTTCGCTTGCTCTGACTTCATCTCCAAACAGAACCCGGGGGATCTGGTGCTGAGCGTCGCCCGCCAAGATGCAGCGCCCCGGACAGTAAGTCTAACCAAGCCTACTTTGGCAGGCGTCGCTCACCTTCCCCAGCAAGCTCAACACGCGCGAGGCCAACCCCAACGAGTACGCCCCGCACTAACAAGCTAACCCAGATACATCACCTTCATCCGGTCGCTCCAGAACCGCCCGAACCCCGAGCAGGCCGAGCACATCCTCAAGGCGATCGGTGAGCTGACTTGACTTTGCTTCTAGCTCACGCAGCCGCCCAAGTCTGCAAGATCATGGCCACCCGCTTCATGCTCATCGGGACGCTGGAGGAGGCGGCGTATAACGGTGTTGTGAGCTAACTGGGAAGATGAAGCTCATGACAGTTCGCGGGCCGGAACTGGAACCATGGGCAGGTGAGTCAGCCGGGAAAGGCCGATCGCCGCCACTTCCTCAACTCCCCCCACCTTCCCCAGAGAAGGACTGATGGCAGACGGTTGAGCTGGTTCTCCGCCGTCCGAATGGCCAGTTCTATCCTTTGAGCTACATGCTCTCCGTCATGGCCCATGAGGTGAGCTGCGGAACGTTGCAGAGAGCTGACAACAGATGGCCCATATCACTGTAGGTGTTGCCCAACGGCACCATTGACCCCCAGCACATGAACCACGGGCCAGAGTTTCAGAAGGTGAGCTTGCCCTTGCGCTGGCGAGAGAGCTGACAGCAGCTCAACGCGGCTATCCGCAAGGACATCGCCGACATGCGTGCCAAGGGCAACTACGGCGATGGTAAGCAAACTCAGCTACATCAGCTCACCGCAGGCTTCTGGTCGCACGGGAAGCGCTTGTTTGACGGCGCGGAACTTGGTGCAGAGGGACTGCGTGGGTGTGCCCGTCGTCCACGCTGACCGGCCAGAGGCCAACGAGCTGCCGCAGTATGTGTGCGGCGTCACCAAGTCGTGAGTCCGCCAACCTTCCTTCCTTCCTGACCCCAGCGACGCGCGCAAAGCGCGTACGGGTCGTGGCGGCCGGCCTGCAAGCAGCCGTGCCCGTCCCATGGTGCGGGGGGTCGCGTCACATTTGTCTGGGTCCCAGACGGAGAAGAAGCGCAAGGCAGGGCAGCGCAACAACGCCGACATGGCGGAAAGCAATGGGCGGCTTGATGGGCGCTCTGGTGGGTTGTTGTCGGCCCGGCTCAATCTAACCTCGCAGAGCTCACCAAGGAGGATCACGACTTCCGCGAGGAGTGGATCGCCCAGCGTGTCCGGGAGCTTGTGGGACAAGGCGTGGAGGCGAAGGCAGCGAGGCGCCGTGCCAACGACGCTTTCAAGAAGGCAAACCCGTGGTACAGAGAGGGCAGTACTCGTGGAAAGCAGTGCGTACCTCTGTGTTTACTGTTGCTGACAACAGGGCAAGGTCCAAGACGTGAGCGTCGGCAACTGAAAGTTCAAGCTGACCCTCAGTGCGGCTGCGGATCGCGCCTTGGTCTTCGAGCGCCTGTTAGGGCTCGGTGCCAAGCCAGTGAAGGAGGAGCCGGTGAAGGAGGAAGAGGTCGACGAGCTGGACCCTAGAGACCTCGAGTCCGAAGAGGGTGGTGGAGGTAGCAATGACGACGACATCCAGTTCATCAAGGTGGAGGACCCGCACCTCTCGGTGGAGGAACGCCGCAAGGAGCTGGACGAGGACCGCGAGGACGAGCCCGGTGGATCGAGCGGAGGTTTGCGTCCAGAGTGGCAGGAGTTCTTAGCCGAAGCTGCCCGCTCCGCGGAACGGCGTGACACCAATATCGGACGTCGGCTCGGCCAGTCGTCTAGCAGTTCAAGTTCGCCGAAGGGTCGGCTGGCCTCGTCTTCCACGCCGGATGTCATCGAGATCTCCTCTGATGACGAGCTCCGCGCGGATCCCCCTCCAAAGCGCCTCCGCTCGGTCAAGGAGGAGCCGGCTCCTCCGAAACCGCTTGCGCGCCCCAGCAGCCGTACCGGGCAAGCTTCTGGTTCGGGCTCGTTCAAGGCTCAGGACCTGATCCGAGAACAGCGTCTCCGCGCCTTTGGGATGGCTTCGACCACACTCTCGGGCACGTCGCGCGCCGCAGGGGGACCACAGGTCGCCAAGACGACGATCAAGCGGGAGGACGGGACCGATGGATGGACGTGCAGTGTGTGCAGCCTCGACAATCCAGTGTCGCGGACCCGCTGTGGTGAGTCTGCCTAATCAGACGCGATGGCAGCTGCTCACACGACCAGGTGTCTGCGATGCCCGTCCAGATGGCACCGGGTCGGCTGTCCAGTGAGACATGACGCCCCAGTCTGCCATTGTGTAACCATTACCATGACCGCGCAATGCGGCGTTGTAACAAGGGACTCTCCCCGAGGCTTCTGTAATTAGCCCAGGACCATCATCCCGATTACAGGATGCGGTGGTGGGATAGAGGGAGGTGTGCATAGACAGCTGACAGCTGTGAGATGCGATGAGCAGACCGAGTGGCTGTGTAATTGAGTAATGTTTGAGGCGGTGAGGCGGGGTATGGGGAACTGTTGAGAGTGGGGCAGGTGAGTGTGCCACTCGGGCATTTGCGGGCGGCGACCTAACACCGGGTTCACCTGTGCAGGGTGCGGGGTGTGTCCGCTGGCGAGCAGTGGTGATGGGTAGTACGGACGGGATCAAAATGGGCTAGGTAACGGACACGACACATACAAGGCAACGCAAGCACACCTCGTAACTCGCATTGCTGCGCATGGCACGCGCACCCCCTCCCCTTCCTCGTCCCTCCCATCCCTCTCCTAGTTCCTAGCCCTATCCCACCCCAGGCCACCCACCCACCCACCACACACACTCTAGCTCGTACACTCTACACGCTGGCTGCTGCCTCTCTACTCGGCACTCGCACACCTCGCTACCCACATCTTGCTTCCTCCCTCTGTCCTTGCCTCCAACAACATCATCTCTCTCTCTCCCACATCCTCTCCTCTCTCATTCTTCCCCTCCCCTCTCCCCTCTTCCTTGCTCTTTGGTCGTCCTCATACAACGGCCTCGCACCTCCCATCCCTCTCTAATCCCAAAGCTCTGTCATCAAAAGAGCTCTCTCCTCGCAACCGCGCGCTCCCGTTCCTCTCCCCACTTCCACCTTCCTCACTCTCTTCCTCCCCCAACAACCAATCTCTCGGCCACCCACTCTCGCCTCCTCTCCATTACGATACACCGCGACACGACCTCCTAACTCGCCCCATCCCCATCTCTGTTCACCTGTCACCTTCCCCCTTCGACGTGGCATCCACGACGCGTCTCGCGCCGTCTTTAACACAACATGGTGAGTCTGTGCCCCAACTACACGCGTGACGGTCAACGGACAATGGCCGAGCACGCGGCGGGGCGGCGCACCGTGTCCATCCTCCGAGGATTCACGCTCGCTCGACATGCACCCACAAGCCGTGACGTCGCGCTCTCGGTTAACATGCCGAGCGACGGCTGTTCTCACTGCAATGCCCCACTACCTGTCACTCCCCGCAGTAGAGATGCTAACATCCTCTCAGCCACCACAGTCGTCGGACCCGAGGATCGCTGGGCTCCTCCAGAAGATTGCGTCCGAGCGCCGCAACCTGGAGGGCGCCAAAGCCATTATCCGCACGGTCGAGGCATCGAGCCGCAATGAGCAGGTGATCCAGTCGGCGCAGAACGAGATCCGCAACGCGCAGGCCTCGATCCAGTTCTTGGAGGCGGAGCTGTCCAGGATGCGCATGGGAGGTGGCAGTGCGCCATCAACCCCTGCTCCCACCGGGATGCCTGACCCGATTGGACACAATGGGCAGCAGTCCGGGTTCGGCGGTCCAGGTGGCGCGGGCCATGCTGGCAGCTCGTCGAGCGGGTCGGCCTGGGGCCCTCTCGTACCGGGAGGTAGAACCCCGAACCGTGACAAGCCTCAGCCCCGGACGCCGGTCGAGCAGGTCGAGCCAGCCGAGCCCCAGCAAAAGGCGTACTCGCAGCTCGACCTCCTGCGCTACGACGCGCCCTTGACGGGTGCCAAGATCACTCGCATGCTCAACCAGCTGCAGTTCAAGCTCCAGGTCGAGCAGCAGTACAAGCTTGGCATCGAGAAGATGGCGCAGGCCTACCAGCGAGAGGGCGACAGGCGCTTACGCTCCGAGACCGAGGCTAAGCGTCTCGAGTCGGATGCCAAGATTACGCTGCTGAGCGCCGCCAAGAAACGCTACGAAAGGCTGGCCGAGTTTGCAGTCGTCGATGATGATGTCGACCTCATCCCGGACAACAAACGCAAGGAGGCGCTCCGCAAACCCATTCAGGGCCAGCTCATCATCTCGGCCCTGTCTGCCCGCGACCTCAACCACCGTGTCGCCCGCCGCTCTTCGAGGGTTCACGCCGAGACGATCATCTCCGTCAAGATCGAGGGCGTCGAGCGCGGTCTGTCTAGAGGCTCGCGCAACGACCGGTGGTACGAGGACTTTGAGCTCCCAGTCGAGCGCGCCAACGAGGTCGAGATCACCATCTTCGACTCGCTCGGGCCCACCGAGCACATCCCCATCGGCATGCTGTGGCTGCGCGTGTCTGACCTGATGGAGGCGCAGCGTCGCCAGAAGACGGCGGCCGAGGCGGCGGGGCCAGGATGGGTTACTGCCGACAAGGCGGCATCGCTCGGCAGGGCCGGCGGCGCGGCCGCCGACTCCACGTCTCTCCACCAGCCCCAGGGCAACCAGACGCTCGCCCCGCAGGGCGGTGCCCCCGGCGGCTTAGGCAAGAGCGAGGCGATCGAGGGTTGGTTTGCGGTCGAGCCCGCAGGTGCGCTCCACCTCAAGCTCGACTTTGTCAAGGACACGGCGGCGAGCGGCGGCCGTCGCCCGTACGAGGCCCTCGGTCGTCAGGGCGCCGTGCGCAAGCGCAAGGGCGACGTGCACGAGATCCACGGCCACAAGTTCGTCCAGCGCCAGTTCTACCAGCCGATCATGTGCGCGCTGTGCCAGGAGTTCCTCCTCACCGGCGAAGGCTACCAGTGCGAGGACTGCCGATACGCATGCCACAAGAAGTGCTACCCCAAGGTGGTCACCAAGTGTATCTCCAAGACGAATGCGGACGGCGAGGACGAGGACAAGATCAACCACCGCATCCCGCACCGCTTCCAGCCGTTCACCAACATGTCGGCCAACTGGTGCTGCCACTGTGGCTACATGCTGCCGTTCGGTCGCAAGAACGCCGTAAAGTGCAACGAATGTTCGCTCACGTGTCACGGGAGCTGCTCGCACCTTGTGCCCGACTTCTGTGGAATGAGCATGGCGATGGCCAACGACCTCCTGTCGAAACTGCAGTCGATCAAGTCGATGCAGGGCGCCAAGAAGCACCAGGCCAAGCCGTCGTCTGGCGGGCTGCCTCTTCCCCCCACACAGCCCCCCATTCAGGTCACCCCGCCCCCGCCTCAACAGCAGCAGGCTCCCAGCACGCCGCGCCCATCCTACACCCCGCCCGAGCGCGTCAAGCCTTCCCCGTCGCCCTCCCAGGGGTCGTCGTACAACGACTACCGCCCCCCAGCACAGCAGCAGCCTCAACAGCCGCAGCAACAACCATCGCCGCAGCAGCGGCCGCCCGCGTCGCCGTCCGGCTCCCACCGTCTCAGCTACGATGGGCGGTCGTCGGCGCTGGAGCAGGGCCCTCTGTCCACGCCCTCGCAGCAGCCTCATCGCATCCCCTCGCCTCAGCCGCAGCCGTACGGGCAGGCGCAGCAGCAGCCATCGCCGCAGAAGCCAGCAAGCGGGTACCGCCCGCCCATGCCGGCGCCGCAGCCCACGGTCTCGATGCCCGCTGCGCACCCATCACGGCCGTACGAGCAGCAGCAGCCGCCGCGGCAGCAGCAGCAGCAGCAACAGATGGTCCCAGCGCAGCAGCAGCAGCAGAAGGTTTCGCAGCGCAAGAGAAAGATTGGCCTCGACGACTTCAACTTCCTCGCGGTGCTCGGTAAGGGCAACTTCGGCAAGGTTATGCTGGCCGAGGAGCGCATGACGAGCAACCTCTACGCCATCAAGGTGCTGAAGAAGGAGTTTATCATCGAGAACGACGAGGTGGAGAGCACGCAGTCCGAGAAGCGTGTCTTCCTCGCTGCTGCCGAGGAGCGCCACCCCTTCCTGCTCGGCCTGCACTCGTGTTTCCAGACCGAGACGCGTGTCTACTTCGTCATGGAGTACATCTCGGGTGGCGACCTGATGTTGCACATCCAGCGCAAGCAGTTCACGCTTCGCCAGGCCAAGTTCTACGCGTGCGAGGTCCTCCTTGCTCTCCAGTACTTCCACTCGAAGGGCATCATCTACCGCGACCTCAAGCTCGACAACATTCTGCTCACCTTAGACGGGCACGTCAAGGTTGCCGACTACGGTCTGTGCAAGGAGGAGATGTGGCACGGGCGGACGACCACCACGTTCTGCGGCACGCCCGAGTTCATGGCGCCCGAGATCCTGCAGGAGCAGCCCTACGGCCGTGCGGTCGACTGGTGGGCGTTCGGCGTTCTCACGTACGAGATGTTACTCGGCCAGTCGCCATTCCGCGGCGACGACGAGGACGAAATCTTCGACGCCATTATCGAGGACGAGCCGCTGTACCCGATCACGATGCCGCGCGACGCCGTCTCGCTCCTCCAGAGGGTGAGCTCAGATGCGCTGAATCAGCTAACCCCAGCTCCTGACACGCGACCCCACCCGCCGCCTCGGCGCCGGCGAGAGCGACGCCGAGGAGATCAAGCGCCACCAGTTCTTCGCAGATGTCAACTTCGACGACGTGTACAACAAGCGCATCCCGCCGCCGTACTTCCCCTCGATCGGCAGCGCGACCGACACGTCCAACTTCGACCAGGAGTTCACGCGCGAGCAGCCCACCCTCACGCCCGTCCACACGCAGCTTACCGCCAAGGACCAGGCCGAGTTTGCCGGCTTCAGCTGGATCGCCCCCTGGGCCACGGCGCAGTAAGCGCTGTGCCCAACACCTTCTTGACATGCTGCACGAGGACTGGTTAGACTGGCGTAATGGCCCGGTGGGAGCCACGCCCCGGGTGTGTGAAACTTGTTGGCGACGTAGAATTAGTAAACTTGCACGTACCGTAGCATGCAACTTGGTGCGATAGAGCGAGCTCGCGGGGTGTGTGCAGATGAGGGGCGATCCTCGACTGCTCGAAGACAGTTCTCGAAGTTTGCTGCTGATCGTCATACCCATTATGACGTGCCTGATTTCTCTCCGCCAGTCGTATCCCCCAACGCGCCCAACGACCTCTCCAACGCTCCCACAACATCCCCCTATCAACTCCTAGACGCCTGGCATACATGTAGACCCAAAAACTGACCTCTGGCGGGATCGAACCGCCGACCTCATGCGTAACTCGTCCCAGTCGTTGAAGACTGGTGCCCGTGTTAAGCATGCGCTCTAACCAGCTGAGCTAAGTGGCCTGGGAGCACGTGTGGCTCGTCTTGGGGTCCGCCAGCTCGCGCTGGCCTGGTCGCGCTTGATCGCGAAGCAGGAGGGACAAAGGAGAGCAGGGGAGAGAACAGGATGGGCGAGGACAGAATGGGCGAGGACAGAATGGGCGAGGACAGAATGGGCGAGGACAGAATGGGCGAGGACAGAAGGGCTGACGAGAGGAGGGCTGGCGAGAGGAGGGCTGACGAAGGGATGGGTGTCCAGAGGGCTGCGCCAGGAGCTCCTACTTGTGGCACACGCTACATTGTCATCTGCTACATCGGGACATCACTGAATCTCGAGCACGTTCTGCCGTCAGCTCCACCACTCCGCCGCCCAACCCACCTTGCCCCCCTTGATCTCCTGGAGCGTGGGCATGCGCCCGGTGCGCATCAGCTCGTTAGCCTTGGCGACGACGGGGTCGCGCCCCATCGAGCTGACCGTGACGACCTCGCCGTCCTTGTTCGCCTGGTACAGCACAAACTTGAGCGCGCCCGCGTCCCCGTCGAGCCAGCTGTCCGCCACCTCCTCCCCGAGCCGATGTACCGCAGGCCCTTGCCGACGCTCGACCAGAACACGGGCACCTGCGCGTACCTGGTCGGCGTGCCGGCGATCGTGGCGGCCACGTGCCGCCCGTGGTTGCCGGCGACGTTCCAGTGCTCGACGCGGCGCACGTTGCCGCGCGGGAACTGGGGGTAGTGCGCGATGTCGCCGATGGCGTACACGTTCTCCGTGCCCGCGACGCGGAGGTACTCGTCGACGCGGACGCCGCCATCCTTCTCCAGATCGAGCGAGCCCTTGAGGAAGGCGGTGGCCGGCGCCACGCCCGTGCCCATGATGACGAGGGACGCGGGGATCGGGTCCATCCCCTTGACGTGCAGGGCGGAGACCTTGCCCCCCTCCCCGGCGACCTTCTCCACGCTCGCGCCGCGGTGGAACGTGACCCCCTGGCCCTCGAAGTGCTTGACGATCGCGAGGCCCAGGTCGCGCCCCAGCATCGCCTCGAAGGGCACCTCGTCGACGCCCACGACGGTGAGGGAGCGGTGCGGCTTCTTGGCGATCGCGCCGGCCGCCTCGAGCCCGATGAACGACGTGCCGATGATGACGACGTCGGCGTCCGGCCCCAGCGCGGACGTGATGGCCTGCACGTCCTCGACGTGGCGGAGGGTCACGACGCCGTCCAGATCCTTGCCCTCGATGGGGATCTTGCGCGGCACCGCGCCGGGCGAGAGCACGAGCGAGTCGTACTTGACCTCCCCAGACTCGGTGGTGACAGTGTTCTTGGCCGTGTCGACGCCCGTGACCGTCGTGCCGAGGCGGACGTCGACGCCGAACTCGTCCTTCAGCTCCTCGGGGGTGCGCCACTGGATCTTGGCCGCGTCGTCCACGAGCCCCTTGGAGAGCTTGGTGCGGTCGATGGGCGCGTACTTCTCCTGGGAGAGGAGCACGATCTTGCCGGCGTAGTCGGCGGCGCGCAGCCCCTCGATCGTGTGGATGCCGCCCGACCCGCCGCCGACAATCACGACCGTGTGCTCCGTCGTGGCCGCGGCGGGCTTGCGCGCGCGCGCAATCTTGCGCCCGACCTTGGCGGTGAGCTCGGCCGCGGGCGCCGAGACGTAGATCTTGCCGTCGCGCTCCTCGGCGACGTACTTGAACAGCGAGTCGAGGCCGGGCGCGTCCTCGATGTCGCCGGTGCAGACGTTGAAGCACGCGCCGTGCCAGGGGCAGGTGACGCGCCCGTCGGCGCCGAGGTTGCCCTTTGCGAGCGGGGCGCCGTACTGCTGTCAGAGGGTAGGGAGGGGGGCTCACGTGGGTGCAGTGCGCCGAGGTCGCGTGCACGACGCCCTTGACCTTGGAGAGGAGGACTTGGCCGCCCTCAAAGTCGACGATCTTCATCTGGCCGTCGGCGAGCTCCGAGGAGTCGAGGACGGGGCCGGACTTGGTGGACATGGCGCGGAGGAGGGGGCGGGGGACAGAGAGGAGGCGGGGGGCAGAGAGGGGGCCGGTATGGACAAGGGGGCTAGGGATAGCGAGACGTAGAGAGCGAGTCAGCAGCGCGCGCATGAGTGAGTAGTGGGAAGACGTCGTTCGTGAGCTGCGATGGTGGGCTGGGGAATGCGATGACGTATCGGCAGCCAATGGCAGGTGGGCGGTATGTCCGCAGACGAGCGCTGAGAATAGCCTGCGCGGCGGGGGTGTCAGTCCGGCCTCCTGAGGCTGTTAGCTGAGGACTGCGAGTTGGCGTACGGTCGGTGAGTTGGCGACGATGTGGGGAGTGGAGACGCACGGTCGCTCGTCGCGCGGATCGGCAGCAAGGTTGCCAGGGCAGCGCTGGTATCTACGCCCAATGGTGGGTGCTGCGTTTGGCAGCGGGGAATGTGGCCTGCCCTCATCGTCCGCCAGCCGTCTAGAGCCCCAGCAGGTTGGAAGCTCCACTGGAGAAGCGGTGCGGTCCATGGGATGAAGGCGACCATTCGCATGCTGGGGACCTCATGGTGAGTGGAGCAGTGGAGGGCTCAGACCTGGTCTCTGGGACTTGGGAGGCGGCGGCGGTCGCCAACCATCCTCCCTCCGCGCGCCCTCCGCCCTCCGGGCTGAGTTGTAGCCGTCTGTGTCGTCGTTGTGAGTCTCTACAGCTCTAGCACTGCGTATGGGACGCGAAAGAGGAGCGAGATGGGGGACGCGCAGACGTATCGTGAGACAAAACTGAAACATCACCCAAGGCCACTTAGCTCAGCTGGTTAGAGCGCATGCTTAACACGGGCACCAGTCTTCAACGACTGGGACGAGTTACGCATGAGGTCGGCGGTTCGATCCCGCCAGAGGTCATACTTTTTTGCTTGGCATCCTCCGAGGATTGCTCTTTTGCTGCGCGCTCCTTCCGAGGATTGCGGCGTGCGCGTTGCCATGCCGAGGCGCGGATTGCTGGCGCTGCAGCGCAGCGGTATGCGAGGTGCGCGCGAGCTGCGCCGAAATTGGGCCGCGGATTGCACGAGTTTCTCGGGAGATCGCATTCCTGGCCCTGCGTCAAGTTCCTGGTGGTGGGTGGCGGTGGAGCACGGGGCTGTGGTGGCTGTGGGCGGTGGCTGTGGTGATCGCTCTGCATCGGTGGCGCTTCTTCCGTCGGAGGGCGGTAGATGCGACCCGTGCCAGACGACCGAGCGGACGGAGCTGGTTGGGTGTCTGTCGCCGCCGAGAGCCGGCTGCATCCGTTCCACCCGTCGCCGTGGCCCCGCTGAGCAGTGACTCACCAGCCCGAGCTGTGGCCATGGCGGGGCCATCTAAAGCGCCGAGTGAGTCTAACATGACAATCAGGCTCCTCAGGCTCCAAACTACCCCCGACGCTAGTGCGTCCGCCCTGACCTAGGAGAGTGGGGTGCCACACTCGACTGCCACCCGCGTGGCAGCACACCTCCTTACCACTCCAGCGACTCCACTCTGCGCAGTCAACGGCGCCCAGAAGTATTTCGGGGTACGATTAATCGAAATTTTGCAGACGTTCGGTGAGCGCGCACCGAGACCGGTATGAGGCCACGGTGTACGGCATCCCGAGGGCCAGTGCCTGCCGCGCCGGCGTTGGAATGCACTCGCTGCCGGCCGCGGCCGCACCACGGCGACGGCGTGCCCCCGGCGGTAACGGACACTGGACAATTGATCCGGAGCAATTGACCCGCCAGGCCCCCGATGCCCAGCAGGCCCCGATTAACTGCCGTCAATGGAAGACGGATGTTCTTCTGGGTGTGCGGCGGGGTACCTGGACCAAAGAGCTGGGTGGAGCTGTGGAGCCGTCGCCTGGACACAGCCGCGACCCGTGTCACGATTGCTGCAGACGGCCTGCGGACGGACTGCGGACGTGGTCCGATCCATCAGTGTATGCATGTCCGCTCGTGCTCGTGTGACCGCCGGCCATCCAGCCGCTGCCACACTGGCTCGGCGCGCGAGCCAGCGATCGCCGCGGCCAACTCTATCCCCCCCGAACCTTGATCGGCGCGTGGCGCGCACGTTCCGGCGTGGGAACAACCTTACCAGCCAGAGCCAGAGCATGAGCATGAGTAAGCGGGCGCCAAACGAACGAGCCAGCGGACCTGGCCCAAACAAACGAGGCGGACCTGGCCTCGACGCCACGGGGCTCGTTTCGCGTCGCATCTCCTCCCCCCGCACCGCCACGGCGACGCCGTGTTTGGTGTCGCAGGCTCCCCGTGGCATGCTCAATTAGCAGTCACCCGCCAGACGAGCCAGCAAGCGGTGGCGCGGTTTCGTAAGTGCCTGGCGCAGAGCTCCGGGCAATCCCCCGGAGATTGGGTCTCGGGACTTGATGAGGAGCATGCCGAGAGCACGAGATTTTTTTCTGGTAGCGGGTGACGCGGTGTGACGGACACGGTGTGACGTGTGAGACTGTGATTCCAGTGGTGCCTCGGTTTCGGCGCGCGCTTGGCATTCACATGCGGCACCGGGAGGCGGCTGGTGCCCGCCTCGTCAGTCGGCTGTGCATACCGAGGGTGCAGGGCTTGGCCGCTCCACTGCCCGAGGTGCTGCGCAGGCCTGGGCCAGATCTGTGCGGAATTCGATCCACGGGGAGG
>JAMALN010000227.1:0-47666 GCA_023630115.1 Cutaneotrichosporon sp. PK4640
ACGCGCCCGTCTGGCGAATTGGACAACGACCCCGAGGCGCAGAACGAGAAGAACCGTTCCGCCGATGGGATCAGCCCTGTCAACTCGCACGCGCACAAGATTAGCGACGGCTCTGGCGGCACCGCTGTGCCGCAGTACGACTCTCGGGCCGTTACTCCCGCCCCGTCGTACAACTACGGCGCTAAGGGCACGCAGTACACGCCTCTGAAGAACAACCAGAGCTTCGACCACCTCTCTGACGGCACGCCATCTCCCTCGACCACCAAGCACGGCTGGAACTCGTTCGCATCCCTCAACAAGCTCTCTGAGCAGCCCCAGATGCCGGGCTCCGGTGCCCCCGGTGCCCCCGGCGCCGCCCCCGCTGCGGACAAGGGCAGCAGTGGCGGCCTTGCCGGACTCGCAGGTGCGGCTGGTGGCGGTCTCCTCGGCCTCGCGGGTGGTCTCCTCGGCTCCAAGCTCGGCAACGTCACTCCCAAGAACCTCTCTGCTACCAACCTCCAGGGTATGGCTGGCGGTGCTGGTGCGGCTCCTGCTGCTGGTGCCAGTGCTCCCGCGGCCGGTGGTGGCTTCGGTGGCTTCGGTGGCCTCGGCGGCTTTGCGAGCAAGATCCCGGGTGGTGCGAACCTGCAGAACATGGCTGGTAACATTCCTGGCGCTTCCAACCTCCAGGGTATGGCTGGCAACATCCCCGGCGCTGCCAACCTGCAAGGTATGGTCGGTAACATTCCCGGTGAGGCGAACCTTCAAGGTATGGCTGGCAACATTCCTGGTGCTGCCAACCTCCAAGGCATGGCTGGTAACATTCCCGGAGCTGCCAACCTCCAGGGCATGGCTGGCAACATTCCGGGCGCGTCCAACTTGCAGGGCATGGCCGCTGGTATGCCCGGCGCTTCCAACGTCGGCGGCTTGACCTCGAACATCCCGGGTATGCCCCAGGTCTCGAACCTCGCTGCCAACGTTCCTGGTGCTTCCAACCTCCAGGGCATGGCTGGTAACGTCCCCGGCGCTGCCAACCTCCAAGGCATGGCTGGCAACATCCCCGGTGCGCAGAACCTCGCCGCCGCGCCGTCTTCCGCGTTCTCTGGTCTCTCGAATGCCGGCACTGCGGCCGCTGCGGGCCTCGCCGGCGCTGGTGCCGGTGCCCTCGCTGCCGGTGCGTACTCGATGGGCAAGGACCGCCCCGTCAGCGGCGACAATGCGCTCTACATGAACACGCCGTCTACGATCCGCGAGGTGCCCGAGACTGGCGCAATGCCCCAGGCGCCCGCCGCCGCCGTCACCCCGGCCGGTGGGCAGGTGTTCCGCACCCCGTCCAACTCGAGCCTCAAGCGCGCCAACGCCCCCACCAGCATCGACCTCTCCCACACCCAGCCGGCTGTCCGTGCCACCGCTGGTCTGCCGACCTCGCCTGGCGCCCCCGTNTCCGTTCCCTCCGTCCCCCAGGCCGCTCCCGCTGAGTCGTCCTTCCCCACCACTGCTGCCGCTGCTGGCCTCGGTGCGGGCGCCCTTGCCGCCGGCGCCGGCTACGCCGCGCACCAGGCTACTGCCCCCTCGGCGCCCAAGCTTGACGAGTCCGTGCCCCAGGCCCGCGACTTCATCAACGACGCCCCGACCGCCGTCCCCCTTGGCGATGTCGCATCCGCTGTCCCGGCTGTGCCCGCCGCCCAGCTGAACGCGGCTGTCCCGGAGGTCCCCGCTGTTCCCCAGGTCCCTGCTGTTCCTCAGATCCCTGCTCAGGCTCAGGCTCCCGCCGGCCTGGGTCTTGGCGGTCTCGCCGAGGACGCGCAGGGCCGTGTTGACCGCGCCGCGACCGCTGTCGACGGCCACATCGCCGGCGCCAACATCCCCGCCGCCGGGCAGAACTTCGTCTCCACCGGGCAGGGCTTCATCCAGCCCGCCGCTGCTGCCGCGACCGGCGCCGTCGCCGGTGCAGGCGGTGCCGCCCTCCTCGACCAGACCCCGCGCTCGCCCACCGTCGCCGGTCCCCCCTCCTTCGCCACGCCCGGTGCCCGCACCGCTGCTGGCGCCCCTGCCACGCCCTCCCCCGCTCCCCGCCCGCGTGACAGCACTCCCATGAGCCCCACGTCGGCTGGCCCGCCCGCTGGGTGGCACAAGTAACCGTTCGGTCGCATTCTCGGTTCCTAGCATCGCATGGCTAGAGTAGGACTATAGCATTTTGTTGCAATAATTGCATTTGGCGCATGGGGCGGGGTTGAGGGCATGATCACATCAGACACTGACGACAGACAATCATCGGGGGCTGCCACATGCCCTCTGCCACACTCCGATTACCGCGAGATTCGCGGCCACCCAGTAGGACCAACATCTGATGACCCATGGTGGGAACTAGGATGGCCGATCCTGCATGTGGGAGCTCGTTGGGTGTGTTGCCCCGGCAGTGCACCAGACTCCTTGGACCGATAAGGCCGACGGCAGTGCGTGGTATCCGCCCGGCATCTTGTTGTGTGTTGGCTCTTGCCTTGTGTGCTGTGCGTGGTTTCTGAATGGGCATGGTGGAAGGGGAGGGAGAGCAAGCGGTTAGCCATGTGCTGGTCCGTGCGGTTCGCTGCCGCGGTTTGGTGCTCTGTTGAGGGCCTGAGTTGGTGCTTCCGGACCCCTCACCAATGACTTCGTCGTTTTCGGTTCGGTAGGTAGCGCCTGCCGCTTATCGGGTGCACACAATGAACCGGGCGCTGACAGTGGGAGATGGAACAACGCCACTTTGGATCACGCGAGTCGCACGGGGCGGGACTTGCTAGTAACACACGCGGAACGCCTTCCCGAAGCGAGGCATGCTTGCGCGTGAATGCCAGGACGATCAGGGCTCACCTGGGCACAAACCGCA
The DNA here is from genome assembly GCA_023630115.1 of Cutaneotrichosporon sp. PK4640. Lineage (NCBI taxonomy): Eukaryota > Fungi > Basidiomycota > Tremellomycetes > Trichosporonales > Trichosporonaceae > Cutaneotrichosporon > Cutaneotrichosporon sp. PK4640. The sequence continues at coordinate 2,846 of JAMALN010000227.1, forward strand.
GCATGTGTGGCGCATCGGTATCAGCCTGACCACGCTGGTCACACGAGCACGCGATCCGCACCCAAGGCTATGATGCTCGAGAGAGGTAGAGGTGCATTATAGGTGCATCTAATGTACAGGCATCTAGGTTGCTCGCTGCGCGTCCTACTCACGCCAGTGCTGGTAGGCGTAATAGACGCGGCCGCAGCCGTTGCACTGCCATAGGCCGGGCTGGGACGGGTTCTCGATGTTGGGGCCGTAGCACCAGTCTGGCGTCAGCTCGCTCGCAGTCAGGCGTACCGCCTTGGTGGCCGATGGCGTCGCAGTAGGGCATGGTTGCTGGTGTGGTGGTGAGGGGTGGGTGGGCGTTGAAGTGGAGAGAGGATGAAGTTGGGGCTCGATGGCGACAACAGCGGCGGGGGCTGGCTTATATCCCCCCGTCCAACGCAGCGCCGCACCTTTTGCGACTCAGCTCGGCGGCGCTCCGTCCATGTTGGGGGCGGTGGCTTCGCGTGCTTCCGGTGTGTGTGTTCGCGCTGTGATGGGACTTGTTGAGCACGACAAACTGAGAGGGTGCGGATTGGGGTGCTGGCATGTGATGGCGGCGAGGAGTTGGCCGCGGGCAGAGCGGATTGTGCGTGAAAGTCAGCGAGGGACGAGCGGTGTCAGGCGTGAGTAGTGTTCCTATGGCTGCGAGTGAGGGGTGCGACTGGTGCGCTGTATATTCGGCTGCATGGGCTGGGAAGTGAGCGAGTTGCGCAGAGTGCGGACGTGTCAGGTGAGGCAGATATACGGGGCAGGTCGCCGTCGTTAGTCGCCGATGCACGTCCCTCCTCCCAGTCGATGGGGAGAAGCGTTTTTATGTGTGCTAGAAAGCACACACGCCCATGCGTTGTCCAAACAAAGGCCGTGGGGTATTCACGCGGTGCACGGGTCGTTCGAAGAAGCGCCGCGGCGAAACATAAGCAATCAGGTGACGAAGCGCGAAGCGGTTGGGCGAGGGATCTGTGTGATGATGTGAGCGTTGTTCATGCGGGGAGCAGCCGCGAGGTGGGCGGTGGCGAGTCCTCGGATCCGTCCTCGGACTGCTCTGCAATTCACCCCGCAAGCCCCAGACTGCGTTGGCGCTGAGCCAAGACTGTTGTTGGTTATGAAGCACGGCGGCCGGAGGTGGGCATGGCCGACGACCTACCGGTAATCTCGGTCACTCCAGCCGCCTGTCGGTTATCTCCCCGTGGCTCCCCACGGCTCTTAAATGCCACCGCGACATCGACGCGCCCCTCACGCACCACAATGACACGCACCGTGGACGAGGTCAACACGGCTCCCGCGCCTTTCACCCTCCCGACGCACCAGGCGGGCTATGCGCCACCAGCCAAGGTCGACGCGGCAGCCGAGGCTGACCGCTTCATCGCGGACCTGAACGCCGCGAGCGACGGCGACGCCTTTGCGGCCCTGTTCCACCCCGACGGCTTCTGGCGCGACGCGCTCGCGTTCACGCGCGACTTCCGCACCAACACGGGCACGCAACGCATCGCCCAGGCCGCAAAGGTACGCCGCGCTCCGTCCGCGCTGACACCAGGCGACTCTCGCGACCACGCAGGCGACCGACTTCGCCCTCGCCCCCACCGGCGCCAAGCTCGACACGCCGTTCCCCGACCTCACATTCCTCACCGTGCACGTCACGTTCTCGTCTGTGCTCGGCCCGGGGTACGCCCTCGCGCGCCTCACGTACAAGGACGGCTGGAAGGTGTTCACGCTCTTCACGACGCTTACCGGCGTCCACGGGCACACCCAGCAGGTCGGGGAGACGCGCCCTCGCGGCACGCACAACGACAAGGAGCCTTTTGATGCGCGGCGCGCGCGCGAGACGGCACACGAGGGTGGCGACCCCGACGTGCTTATCAGTGAGTCACAATATACCATGATAGAAGCTGACCGCAGTCGGCGCGGGCCACAACGGCCTGACCGTCGCGGCGCAGTGCAAGACGTTCGGGCTCGATGCCCTGTGTATTGACCGCGAGGTCAGGATCGGGGACAACTGGAGGCTGCGGTACAGCTCGCTCTCGCTCCACGACCCCGTGCACACGAACCACCTGCCGTTCATGCCGTTCCCGTCGACGTGGCCGCTGTTCACGCCGGCCGGCAAGCTCGGCAACTGGCTCGAGAACTATGCGGACGCGCTCGACCTCGACGTGTGGACGCAGGCGTCGACCGATCCCGCGCGCACGCGCTACAACCCCGACACGGGGCTGTGGGACGTGACCGTCCTCCGCACGCAGGCCGACGGGAGCGTGCGCGAGCGCGTCATGCACGTTCGCCACATCGTGATGGCGACGGGCATCGCGGGCGGCGAGGCGCGTCTCCCGCCCCCCGTACCGGGCCAGGACAAGTGGGAGGGCATCATCCGGCACTCGTCGCGGCACCCCGGCGGCGGGGAGAGTGCGGGCCGGCGCGTCCTCGTCGTCGGCGCCGCGACCTCGGGCCACGACATTGCGATGGACCTCGTGCAGAACGGCGCGGACGTCACGATGCTGCAGCGCTCGCCGACGTTCATCATGTCCATCCAGAACGGGACGCACGTCCTCCAGGCCGGCCTGTTCAACGACAAGACGGACATCGAGTATGCGGACATGACCGCGCGCTCCCTGCCCACCCCCGTGAGCCGGGCGTTCCAGCAGCGCTCGACGGCGTGGCTGTCGCAGGTCGACGCCGAGCTCCTCGCGGGCCTGAAGAAGGCCGGCTTCCGCACGTACCCCGGCCCCAACGGGGCGGGGTTCTACCCCCTCGCGGTCGAGAAGGCCGGCGGGTACTACTTTGACACAGGCGCGAGCCAGATGATCATCAAGGGCCAGATCAAGGTGCGCCAGGGCGAGATTGCGTCGTTTGGCGCGGGCAAGAGCGTGCGCTTTGCCGACGGCGAGGCCGAGTTCGACGAGATCGTCTTCGCCACGGGCTACGGCGGGTACAAGGACACTGTGGCGCGCGCGCTCGGCGACGAGGCGGCCGAGCAGCTGACCACCGTGTACGGCACGGACGCCGAGGGCGAGATCCGCGGCATTGCGCGCGACTGCGGCATCCCGAACGTCATGTTCAACGTCGGCAACCTCGCGTCGTCGCGCACGTTCTCCAAGCTCATTGCGCTGCAGATCCTTCTGCAGCGCGAGGGCAAGCTCGGCGAGCGTTACAGCATCGCGAAGCAGGCTGCTGAGGCGGCATAGACGAAGAGAGTTGTAGAGTACGTACGGTTAAAGGCTACTTCTGAAGTCAACACCGCGCCCATGAGGCTGAACCACCCACATGTCTGTCCGCGGCCCCCTTGAGAGTCTCTTTGACCTACTGCAGCCGCTGTAAGAGCCTCTAGAGCTGCAACGCCAAGTCTGGAGAGCGAAACGTGTGGGACGCAGAATCTTACGTAACACGGAAGTCAAGGCCACTTAGCTCAGCTGGTTAGAGCGCATGCTTAACACGTGATTTCGAGTTACGCATGAGGTCGGCGGTTCGATCCCGCCAGAGGTCATACCTTTTGCCATTTGTCCCTCTACAGCTACAGACCACTCCCACATGCTAGCACCATGCTGGGTCAAGCAAGAGCTGTTCCGAAGAAACAGGGGAGCGAACCTGGGACTGGCCTACACCTCCCCGCCTCCGTCACGGCTGAGCGCTGAGCTGTCTCCTCAACATCTCCACCTCCTCCGTACCATCCTCCCCCTCACGTTACCCTTTCCTCCATTCAATCTGTCTCCATGCATGCCAAAAACGACGCCTTGGGCGCTCATGCTGCTCTCTGACGGAGAATTGAACTCCGGTCTCCCGCGGTCATTGCAATGACAAGCGAGCATACTAGCCACTATACGATCAGAGATGCTGTCGTTGTGATTCTGGGGCCACGAGCCTGCAAGCCTGACAGATCGGCGGCGACACTCCTGCAGACCGCTGAGATCGGCAGCCGATCATCCAGAATGCTCTCTGGCGCACTTGGCGTCGTGCCGAGACTGTGGTAGGCCTTGCGCAGCAGACATGCTCGTCGACGAGGACCCGCAACCCACTTGCCGGATAAACCGCCGCCGGGAGAACCAAGATAACATCCCCGCATGCCGATCCCCGCTGAACCCCGCAATCATGTCGCTCCAACTTCGCGCTGACGCGATATCCTTCTCTGCAGCGTTGACAACACCCACCCCACCTCACAGCCAAGCTTCCCCTCCCGTCCGACATGACCGCCACCACCCTCTCCTCCGCGCAGTTCTTTGCGGCCCTCAAGGCCCGCCGCTCCGTCTACGCCCTCAAGGCGTCCTCGCCCATCTCCGACGCCGCGATCCGCGAGCTCGTCGAGAACGCGATCAAGCTCGCGCCCACGGCATACAACTCGCAGACGCCGCGCGTCGCTCTCGTCTTCGGCGACAAGCACAAGCGCATCTGGGACGCGATGTGGGCCGAGAACCAGAAGACGTTCCCGGATGGTGAGCCCCAGATTACCGGAACTGACCGCAGCCGAGATGGAGGCGCAGCAGCGCACCAAGTGGGAGCACGCGTACCTGAGCGCGTATGCGACGGTCATCTTCTTCGACGACAAGAAGACCCTCGGGGAGTGGTGCACCAAGATGCCCAACCGCAAGGACGCGCTGTCCGAGTGGAGCAAGAACGGCGCGGGCATCCTGCAGCACACCGCGTGGACTGCGCTCGCGACCGAGGGGCTCGGCGCCAACCTCCAGCACTTCCCGCAGGTGACGCCCGGCGCGGACGCAGCGATGCGCACCGTCATCGACATTCCCGAGGAGTGGGAGGTGAGTGGGCGGCGCGCTGAGGTGGAGAGTCAGCGCAGGAGCCGTGGAGGCAGGCGGCTGAGGCGTTGGGGCAGCGCTGAGGCGCCATGTTGGCACCCAGCGCACATCGAGGTACACACGCTCACACCAGTGCACGGCCATCATGCCGTTCGGCGAGATTATGGAGCACCCCGCTGAGAAGCCCAAGCTGCCCATTGAGGAGCGCCTGAAGGTGTTCAACTAAACGTGGCCAAGTAGAATAACTAGATGACGTGAACATGTGCAGAAACAGTCTCATTGCTCTGTGTCACTGCGAACCGCTGTCCAACTCCATATTGGGTCCATCACGAACCACAAGCATTGCGTGTTATCACTAACCATCTCTCCCCTCCGACGCAAGTGTGACAAGCATGTCAGAGATCGGAGAGGGAGCCGAAGAGGGAGCCCGGAACCAAACAATTTGATCCCGCTCCACCGAAGTTTTGTCGTGCGACCTCGCAGCGACAGTCCCAGCCCTCCAACGAACGCTGCTGCAGATGCAGAGGAGCTACAGGCAAAAGAGAAGCCTCGTGTGGGGCTCGAACCCACGACCGAATGATCAACCGGAATTCAAAGATCCGCATTAAGAGTCATTTAATCTACCGACTGATATAACGAGGCATAGAAGCTCTGATGATGGTGCCTTTTGGTGGTGGTATTTGAGGACCGACCGTCACACTTGCAGGTCTTGCGCAGCGTCTGAGCGTCTCTGTTGCTGCGTTGCCGTCCACCGCTGGACAAATGACGAGGTGGAGCTGCACTACAGGTCAGGAGAGAGTTCGACTTGTGAACCTATCGGCGCTCTCCGCGACCCAGCCCTCACTGGTTCTTCGCTCCCCGTAGCATACGATGAGACGTGGCCCCCAACACCGAGACAGAGCGGCCGCCCTAGGAACTGCAGGACGTACTCTGAGCTGTGCGGCGAAGTGGCAGCGATACATAGCGACGTGCTTTCGCCGCAGCGAGATAGGATGTAGATACCGGTTGGCCGCGGCCAACCCCGGCCAACTGTGAGGGAAAGGGGATGTACTAAGCGCGCATGCTGTCTCCCCTCCTCCTGCGGCATCCTCTTCAACGTAGCGAGGACCGCACGCTCCAAGAGATGGCTCTTCAATTCTGCGATGTAGTGTCACTCATGCACTTGTTGTACGAGGCTGCGCCCAACATCGGTAACGAACATCTCGGATGACTCGGAGATCAGAGCTTCCACAATCCCGGGGATATGTCACTGCGGCTACCACCTGCAACCAACGTGCCCCTATCGGGACCCCATGGAGAAGGGCACTGATTAGAGCCACGCGCGACTCGGTCGTTTGCCCATATATGACACTGCCCCGTCCTGCTGATGCCTCTTCACCACCAACGATGACAGTGTGCACCGTGACAGAGGGTGAGCCCCCACCCGGCCGCGCTAACCCAGCTTGCACGCCGAAACCGGCAGCGCGCCCACCACACCTCCTCGTTCCCGGAACCGCGTCCGGGCCCCTCCTGTACTCGGACACGGCGCTCTCCTTCTGGGGCGGGACGGACCCCGCCACCGGCCGGGTGGTGGACGTCCACCACCCCCTCGCGGGGCAGTGCATGGCGGGGCGCGTGCTCGCCCTCCCTATGGGGCGGGGCAGCTGCTCCGGCTCGCTCGGTGTGCTCGAGTGCATCATGTCTGGCCAAGGGCCCGCCGCACTCGTCCTCGCCGAGGCAGACGAGATCATGGCCCTCGGCGCTCTCGTCGCGGGCACGGTGTTTGGCAGGGGTATCCCGGTCGCGGTCGTCGGGTGGGAGCGGTATGAGCGCCTCGCTGCGGCCACATCTGTCTCCATCTCCTCCGCCGGGGGAAAGGGCATGCTCAACGCCGCCCTGCCGGGCGGGACGCTCGCCATCCCCCTCGCCCCGCTCGAGAGCCTCACGGTTGAGGTAGCGCTCAGCCCCGAGGACCGGGACATGCTCGCCGGCGTACGCGGGCAAGGGGTCAAGGAGGCGATGGAGCTCGTCGTCGCCATGGCGCGGATGTACGGCGCGCCCACCCTCACCTCCGTGACGCGCGTGCACATCGACGCTGTGATCTACATCGGGCCGGCCACCCTCGCCTTCGCCCGGCACTTTGCGGCCCTGGGCGCCCGCTTCGCCGTCCCCACCACCCTCAACGCTGTGTCCGCGCCGCGCGAGTGGGAGGCACTAGGCGTACCCCCAGCCGAGGCCGAGCCGGCGCTCGCCCTTCCCCAGGCCTACGAGAGCCTCGGCGCCGACGGGAGCTCGCGGACGTGCGCGCCGTACTTCCTCCCCTCGCCGCCTGCTGTCGGCGAGAGCGTAGGGTGGGCCGAGAGCAACGCCGTCATCTACGCCAACAGCGTGCTCGGCGCCAGGACGCTCAAGTACCCCGACATGCTGGACGTAGCCGTCGCGCTGACTGGGCGCGCACCGCTCGCTGGCACGCATGTCGACGCGGCGCGGGCACCGCGCATCCGCGTGGATGTGGAGTTCGAGGGCGGCCGCGAGCCCGGAGGCCTCATCTGGCCGCTCCTCGGGTACTGTGTCGGCACGGAGGCGGGGCACGACGTCGTGGTGGTGTGTGGGCTCGAGGACTCGAAGCCAAGACAGAGCGACCTCAAGGCCTTTGGCGCGGCGTTCGGCACGTCCTCCGGCTCGCCGATGTTCCATATCCGCGGCGTGACGCCCGAGGCGCCCGCTGACGCCGAGTTCGACGTCGACCGCAGTGTGACGATTGGGAAAGCCGAGCTCGCCGCAGCGTGGGAGGGCCTCAACTCTGCGCACGGGGAGGACGTCGGCCTCGTCGGGCTTGGGAATCCCCACCTCGCGGTTGATGAGTTTGGCGAGATCGCCGAGCTCGTGCAGCCTCTCCTTGCACGAGGGGTGCGCGCCGAGGTACCTCTCATGCTCACAGCGGGGCGGCATGTCGTTTCCGAGGCGGAGAAGAGGGGGTTCCTCGAGCCCTTGCGCCGCTTCGGCGCGACTGTGGTCGAGGATGCGTGCTGGTGCATGATCAGCTCGCCGGTCGTGCCCGATCTTGCACAGAGCGTTGCAACAAACTCGGCCAAGTACGCACACTACGGGCCTGGCGGGATCGGCAAACCAATGTACTTTGCTAGCACCGCCGAGTGTATCCAGGCGGCGGTGAGCGCGAGATGCGCACGCGAGCTGCCGTCCTGGCTGGCATGATGTACATGCTCAACATATTAAGCGTGGACTGCGAGACGACGGCTACCAACATCTACTTGTGTACATTCCCCGTAAACCTTTGCTGCGACTTCACGAGCGAGTAGAGCCGCGACGCAGAACGATGTATGCCTGTCGTCAGCGCGATCCGGATTTGGCGTACCAGGAGGAGGGGGCCGATGCTCGCCACGGTCATACCGGCGATGCTCCAGAGCTTAGGGATGTCGCAGGGCTTGATGGGCTGGCCGAACTGCAGAACAGTGCCGACGACCCAGACCCAGCTGGCGATCATGCCCAGCATTATCGCAGGAAGGGGCTGAGCGAGGCTCGTACGCGTCGGGCGGACACCGAAGGGGAACTTGAGGGCGCTGGGGTTAGGAGGGAAGGTTGGAGGGGAGGGAAGGTGAGAAAGTGGACAGCTGATGTGATGTACGCACGCGACCGAGGCCACCACGACGACCGCATAGCCCAGCGTGAGGATAGCGACCCTGCTTCCCAGCTTGGGGTTAAAAGCTGCCGTCAGCCGCATCCTCGCCGCCCAGCTGATACCTACGAAGCAGACGGAGGCCTCTGGTCACGGTCTCGGGAAAGACGGAGCCAACGCAGAAAATGGTGATGTTGAGCATGATGGGGGTGAATATGTTCCACATGGCCATGAAGCCGGCGCAAAATAACTCCGTAGAAGTGAGGGGCTGCCGGGAGGTGGGCTTGTCGAGCTCGGGCTTGGAGTCGGGGACGGGCGCCTTGACAGCGGCTGCGTAGGAGCGGCCAGGGCTGGAAGGGTCGCCCATGTCGAGGATGCGGATAGTGAGAGTGAGCAAGTGAGTGAGTGAGAGTGAGGAAGAGAAAAGTGGACGCGTCGTGTTGTGTGTTGTGCTTACTGCTCTGTTCCAGATCTCAGATCTCAAGTCGCAACTTGTGGCCGGTCCAGACCCACGATCGGCGTCGAGTGACATTAACATCCTTGCTTTTGAATTGTAAGCAATTCACCGGATTCTCAATTGACCTCGTCGTAACGTATGTCGTGTGCATGAACAATGATGGAGGATGGAGATTATACACCAGTAAGACTGTCCGTATCGACTACACCCGGAACCCAGGTGATCGCTTAACTTTCGGCTTCCACTCCTCGCGGGGCAGCGGGAGAGCCAGCGCCTCGCCGGGCGACATGGGTGGAGGGAGTGTTGATGTCTCACTCTCGCGCGGGCGCATGGCTTCGCTCGGATATCCAAACTCGCGGTAGTCGCCATGGGGCTGGGGCGGCAGGGGCGGTGGCCGCTGGGGTTGGGGCGGCACAGAAGCCTCCGAAGGGCGCCGGGAGGACCTGGGGCGCGAGGGCCCGACACGTTCAACCTCGAGGCTGAGCTTGCGGTGTGCTCTGGCGATGAGGTCTGCCTCCCGGGCGCGCTCGAGTTCGCGCTGGCGCTCCTGCTCCTGCGCGGCCTCGTCGATGCCCCAAGGTGGTGGGAGAGGGGGTAGTCCTGCCCCGTACAGCGGGAACTCTCTCCGCATCTTTGGTGTCGTGGGCGCTGATGATGTGGGTGTGAAGGGTGGCGGCGTGAGCGGCCGTGCTTTCTCGTACGTGTATGTATGCTTTTCGGGCGGGTATGTGTTGGACTGGAGCCAGGAGGGCGCAGTTGACGACACCGATGCCGTCTCAAAGTCGCGCGAGAGCGGGCGCGCGTTCATTGCCGCGGCCATGTACTCCTTTTCGAGGAGCGAGGGCTGGGAGGACGCCGAGTCAGAGCGTGGCCGGGCGCCGCCGAAGCCTGGCTCGTATGGCGGGGTTTGAAGATGCTGGGCGTGCGCAGGGAGGGGAGGGAGAGGCGGAGGGTTCGTGAGCCGTGCTGGCGACGAGGGAGATCTAGGAGAACGGTGGGGAGAGAGCGGCGGCTTGTCGTAGTACCCCAGGGGTGGGGGTGCGATCCGCGAGCGCGACGGTGAGGGGGGAGTCACGAGGCGCTCGAGGTCCAGAGATGGGCGGTAGCCCCGGCGATCCATCTCGAGGGACGGTTGCGGGCGCGGGATTGCTGGATCGTCGGTCCAGTACGACTGGGTGGGAACCGTGTCGGCATATGCGGAGTAGATGCCCGCAGGGGGAAGGCGGTTCGGCCACTGGGAAGCCGGTGATCCCCACCTCGACGGCCAGCTGTCGCTCGGTGTAGTGGGCGAGAGGGGGGAGATGGGCGACATGAGGGAGCCGGAGGACAATGACCCCGACCCGGACCGATGTGTGAGGCTGCGGCCCGGCGCGCCGCGAGGAGGGTACTCGGGTATGAGCCCGACGAGAGGCTTGCGCTCGATGGTGCTGTAGGGCGAGCCGAAGGATGACGCGGCTGAGCCCTCCCCCGAGCCGTTCTTGTCGAGGTGGATCACGGGCTTGACTCTCCGGGGGTTGCTGATTCTGTACATCGACTCCTTCCAGCTGTCGGGGTAGTCGCGCATTGTGTACACAATGAAAGTGAGTGTGAGGAGGAGCAGGCCGACCTGTCCCCAGGCGATGGCGGCACCGATGGCTGCGGGGCTGCGGTTAGCGCTGCGGGAGCGCGGGGCGCATGACGTACAGGCAGAGAGCGAGGACGTCGGACCACATCGGCTGCTCGCGGCAGTTGAGTCGGAAGACGTTCTCGCCCGTCAGGCCCGCGGCGGAAGCGACGCCCGCGAGTATGAACACGAGGACCGCAAACGTGTCCCCGACAACGGACGAGAAGCCGCTCTCAAAGTGTGTTGAGCGGAAGATGAGCCTGCGGTCAGCCGGCGGCAGCAGCGGCATGCCGATGTCACGCACCAGATAGCCAGGTATGCGATAAGGAGGCCGAAGAAGGCCGCGACGCCGTTGACCCAGATGGCGACGGGCATCTGGAACACCATGAGCGGATCTGCAGTCAGCAAGGTGCCCTGTACTTGCCACGATGACACACCCTCTGCATAGAGCTGGCCAAGGAAGGCGGCGAGGAACCCGGCGCCAACGAGGGCAGTGACCAGGTTGAGCCCATACAGGATCGTGAGCACCGTGCTGGGTTTCATCTTGACGGAGGCGGCGGCGGAGCGGGCTCGCGAGCCCCGCGCATGTATTGTGCTCAGTGTTCGAGAGTGTAGACAGAAGCGATGGAGATGAGAGAAGAGGATGGATGCTCCAACGGCACCACGCAGACTCTTAGCGACGAGTCCCAGCGGTGCAGCGGTGGGCGGGCGGGGGTAGAATGTGATGCGGAGACGACACTCAGCGTGACATTACTTTCGAGGCACGTCTAGGTGGCATTGGTGGGTATGTACATGAGCAGAGGGGCGGCATGGCGAGGCATGAGGCATACGAGGCATCAGCGTAGAGAGAGCGTGCGAGCGAGAGCGGGTGAGGTGAGTGGGGGAGGATCAGAGGTGCGGCGGCCAGCAGCAGCAGAGGGCGGGCGTCGTCATGAAAGTTCAAGTTGGAGCACATTACAATCTCTGCTTGAAGGCACAAAGTCTGAGGAATCTAGCCAAATGACGCACATTCCAGGGTACTTCCGCCCATCTATCCCATCGTCACATGACACTCTATCCCTCCTAGCCATCCTCCCACCACCCCCGTATCCTCCTTGATCCTTTCCAGACCACGATATCGGGTACAAACCTCTGCCCTGGAACCCGGCGGATGCTGCGGCAGACCAGCGGGTGAGCGTTCGTGGGAGTTAGAGAGTAGCTCATGGTTGAGAGCTTGAGATGGGTTGGGGTGCAGGACCGAGAATCCAAAACTGTGGATCGTCGTGCACCCCTCTGTGCCGATCTGCCGATCCTTCACCCTGCATGCTTTGACGGGAACGACTTGTCACGGTCTCTTGCATCGCTTGTTCTTGGACATGCACATTCTTGTCAGAGCATAACTCTACCACTGTTAACCTGCCTTGGCACTCACCTCTGTTGCTCATCTTTGGAACGGCCAAGCCTCTCGCTGTGGGAGTTATCACCCAAAGCGCGTCGACGCACCGCATCGGGAGAGGCTGGCCACAGCGACGCCCTCCTGCTCCGATGGAAGCCAAGCCGCGCGGCCCTCCATCGGCGCCTGGGAACACTCGGGCCCATGCCAAGCACAGCTCATCTCTCCGACCTGATCTCTCCCTGGCAGTCTTCCACGATAGCGATAGGGATAACCATCAGATGGACGAGAAGCGACTGGAAATCAAGATCATCTCGAACCCCCTAAACATCATCGACACCGAAAAGCTGTAGGCAAGGCAACGATGAGGATCAGCAGATACCAGACAGGATCATCGGATCGCCTCACAAGCTACGACCCTCACCGACGGCTCACCCGTCCTGGCGGATTGCTAGGCGCATCACAACGCCCAGCGCCCAGAGTGTCCATTGTTGTCATCGAGAGCTACAACTGCCGCCTTTAGACCGCCGTGCCGATCGACACCTCGCTAGCGTTCGACTCTGGTCGCCATGGCCAGGTGTTCAACGCGACGCCACCGCGCTTCCGTGTCTGCGGATTGACGGGGACCGAGCGGAGCGACGCGGCATCGTCCAGCTCCTCGACACGGTCGCTCATCCGGCGCGGGGACCGCGCGAACGGGTCGTCCACCTCCAATGCGCCCACGAGCGGCGCCGCGTCCTCCTCCGTGGACCGCCGCGAGCCCTGGCTGAACACAGACGGCGTGCGCTTCTTGCTGAACACCGAGGCGATGGAGGACACCGAGCCGGAGCGCCGGCGACCATGGGTGCGGGAGGGCCGCACCGTCTCGGAAGTGCGCACCGTGTCGGAGCTGGTGCGGTTTGCGATGCGCAGCGGCGCCGTACCCGTGGAGGGCGAGACGAGGGGCAGGTCCTCGTACTCCTTTGACCTGCGGACCGCCGCGACTACGAGTGGCACAAAGGTCCCTTGCCGCTGCTTCGGTGCCATTGGTGGCTGGACCGGGAGCATGAGGGGCCGGAGCTGCTCGAGCTTGGCTTGAGCCTCGTCCTGTCCCATCCGCCGGAGGGAGAGGAACCAGCCCTTCTTGCCGTGGCGTTTGGTCACGAACCACGCCTCAGTGAGGGCAGAGGCGATGAGCTTGGGTCAGCTTGGCTCCATTACCCAACGCTTGGAAAGGGGGCTCGAGCTGGAGCGTGGCTCGAACTGGTGTGGGGCAGCGAGCCGTAGCTGGGGGAGAATCGAGTGGCTGCACCGTCACATGTGCGAGCGGCCACAACATCGACCCATCAGCAGCCGCATCGAGGCACTCCAGTGGCGGATCGCTCTCACCACAGCCAAGTGTGGCTCCGGCTGGCTCCCCGCAGCAGACCCGTCCCTCCCCAACTCCCAAACAGTGACGTCGACCTAATGGAACTCGCCGCCGGTCACACCAGCCCCACACTCCGCAGCCGAGACAGTTGCTCTCCGCTTGATCATGCGGGCTTGATCATGCGGAGCAAGCTGAGCCATGGGACGGTCTCGGCGAATTTCTCCACATAAGGTTGGCTGGCAGGGGACGCCGGGCCTGGCGCCGCTCGGCGACAAGCACCGAAAATACCGGACGGACGAGCGCGCAGCAGGAGAGAGGCACGGGTGGCGTACTCACAACAACAACAACAACGCAGCCGAGTGCGCCACCGGCAATGGAGGCCTCGCAAGCACTCCCATGGCGGCGGTGGCAGCGGTCGAAGTGCGCCCAGTGTATCACGGCGAGGTAGGCTGTTCCGCCGGCGCCGGCGGCCGCGAAGAGGAGGAGGAGACACACGTCGGTGACCGTCCAGATGAAGCGCGCGTTCTTGGGCGCGAGCATGCTGGTGTGAGCGGGTGGGTGGGGGTTGGGTCTGGAGGACTCACGTTGCGATGAGGTACAGCGCGAGGATGACGAGCCAGCCGATGAGCGCGCCGCTCGTGGCCCCCACGGGGCCGAGGTCGTCGATCTCGAGGAGCGCGGCGAGGAAGACGCCGTGCCCCACCGCCCCGGCTATGGCTAGGAGGAGGGTGAGGGTGTGGCCGAGGGCTTGGGCGATGTGGGCCCTCATGGCGTGCGGGCGTACAGGTAGGGTAAAGAGAGTGGTGAGGGGGGGAGTGGTCGCCCGCCGGATTATATGAGTCGAGAAGAGATGCAGATGAAGAGAGGAGCCAAGACGTGCAGCAGTTGATTAAGCCTTACGCGGCGGTGCGCGCGCATTGCCTCCCGCCTTGCCCAGTTCGACCGAGTCGGCTTGGAACCGTCGTCCCGCGTCGAACGCGCGAAGGCGGGATGTCGTAAGGTGCGTCCCTGCCCTGCAAGCTTAATTGCCTTTAAGCATCGCCCGGCGCAGCATCCTGCACAACAACACAGCCCTGGCGACGCACATTGCATACGACAACGTCTCCCCCTGTTGTGTTGTCCGGAGCACTGATGTCGTACGCCCCTGCGTTTGTGAGGATGGAGCAGGGCAGCAAGGGATGAAGCTTGGTCGGTTCGGGTTCGCTCTTCCATGCCCAAACACCCCTGACGACTCCGAAGGCACTGCCCGCTCCCCGTCAGTAGGCTCCTGAAGTGTAGCTTCTGCGCAACCTCGGCAGCTGGCCGTCGGGCACCGCGACAACATGGCAGGGTGCTGTAAGCATGTCGCTACCGGCTCGGCAGCCCCTTGTTTCACAACCAACCGTTCTTTGCAACCATCCGCGTTCCAGACACCACCGCCTCCGGACATCCCGGGTCGCTGAGGTGAGTGCGAGCATGTGGCGCTGATCACTAAACACATGGGCGCAAGCTCAGCTCAGCTCCGGAACCATCCGCCCGGAGGCAATCCATGGTGCCACACTAGAAGTCTAGAGCGCTGCGGTATGTCCCTCGGTGCGCGGCACCACAGCACACGCACGTCCACCCCTTCGGGTTCTCGTGCCCGAAGCAGAAGCCTTACGTTAGCGCTCTTCGGGTCGCACGTACCGATCGCGTTAGTGGCGTCTGGGCACATGCGGTACGCGCGCATGTGCGACGTGTGGTGGGGGGTGGGGTAGGGCCAGCGGATCGAGGTCGACGGCGGAGGGGAGGGGGTGAGCTTGGTCGTGGGTGGTGGGGTGGGAAGTGTGTTGGACGCTGTTTGCAGGCAGGCCTTGAGGTTGTGGTGCGCTTCGTCTGGGGAGCAGGCCACCATGGCGGGTTGAGGGTATGCTGGAGGAGGTTGGATGGGGTAGTGGGAGGTGCTGGCTTCCAGCTGATGTACTGCTGCACAGATGTCGTGATGCCTCGTTCCCACCCACTGCAATCATTGGAGGCAGCGTGCGCAGCATCAGAGAACACAGCAGCGATGATTTGAGGGGGGTTTCCCGCTTATGGATTAAGTGATGGCGTTGGAGGGCGAGCTTAGCCAAGGGGCGGGGGGACTGCCAGACTGGTTTAGCATCGAGTCTTCATCCACACTCCCAACTGAGGCAACTGCGCATGAATAGCAGCTGGCGCACCCCGCCATCACAATCACCAACCATGACTTCCATCACGCTACTCCCAACCGGCACCCCTTGCCCGACTAGTAAGCCCCCTCGTACATGTGCTCGTAGTATGGCACGAAGCTGCGCGCCTGGCGGTGGTGGTAGGTCTGGAGGCACGCGCCGCAGCGCCACGACACGGCGTCGACGGGCGCGCCGGCGCAGAAGCGCGCCGCCGGCGCGGGGCGGGGGCAACGCGCGACGGGCACGCGGCGGTGCGGGGGGCGGGGCTCGGCCGGCGGGGGGTCGTGGAACATGGTGTGATGGATGGTACGGAGACTTCGGTGCATGGCTATGAGGTGACGGACGGATGACGGTGTGGCGGTGTGTTCAGCACATCTGAGTGTCGTTCGCCACACCGCTCACGCGGACGACCCTCCTCCGGCACCGCCCAAGACGCCGAGCCTGCTGGGATCCCTCTGGCCTCGGGCAGCGGCACGTGCATGACTCGCAGCCTACAGAGCCTCAATCACTGTCGCTGTCGCTCTCGTCGTCGCCGTCGCTCTCGTCGTCGCCCCCACAGTACAACTTGCCGCAGTACTGGCACTGCCAGTCCTCCTCCTCTTCGTCGATCCACTCGCCGTAGCACCAGCCTGCCGTCAGCGCGTAAGCGGGGTCACGCACCGCCCCCCGCGCTCGAGTGGGTACAGCGTACGCTGCCGGGGGCCTCGCTCATGGTCGAGAAGGGAAAGTATGGGGGAGCGAGATGAGTGGGAGGGTCATTTGTGAGTGATGCCCCCATCGTTGCCATCACTCGCACACACGCCACCGGCCCTCGCACCAGCCTGATCTTTCACATCGATACACCGCCGACACTCTTCCCAGCCTCCCGTTCCCAGCCTCCCGTTCCCAGCCTCCCGTTCCCAGCCTCCAGTCCTCTGAGCTCCCAGCCTCCCGTCCTCCCACTCCCTCATCCTCCCCTAACCGCGTCATGGAAAGTACAGGTTGTGGCAGAACTTGCAGCACCAGTACCCGCCGTTCTGGTCGTCGATCCACGCCTCGACGCACAGATCTGGGTCAGTGGGCTCGCGCCGACCTCTTACTTCCGCGGTTGTCTTCGGCTTCGCAGATGGGCTCCATGTGGTGTTGGTGAGTGATGGTGTGGAGAGGAGCGGGGACGCTGTTGCCAGCTCCCTAAGAACCCTCGCACCTCGGCCTCTGCTCCGTGTTTCTCCGCGTCGAGTCCGCAATCCAGGAGTCATGTATCAGTCTATGGTGCACAATCTAGGAGTCTACCAACCGCCAGCTCCCGCCGGAGCGCCTCTCCCTCTTCCGCGTCCACCACGGCCACCACGCCCTCCACGACCACCGCGGCCACCGCGGCCGCCGTTGGGGTTGCCGCCGTCGACGCCGGCGTTAAAGTCGCCCATGCGACCGAGTAAAGAGGGCTGCTGGGGCTGGGCACCCGGAACAGACGGCTTCTGCTGCTGTCTCTGGCCCTGCTGCTGCCGCCCGCCGAGGCGCGCCTGCGCCTCCTCGCCGCGCAGGATGTTGAGGCCCTGCACGCCCTTGAGACCCATCTTGCCGACAGTCTTCGCGAGGAGACCGGGCGGCGCCCAAGCGGAGCCCTGGGGTGCGGTACGGAGAACATCGCGCGCAAAGTCGTTGGCGTGGGCTACGAGGTCCGTCTGGCTCCACCTCAACTTCTTCAGGCTCGAGTTGTAGTAGCCCAGCCACGCCTGGTAAGCCTGGCCCTTAGCCTCCTCGTCAACGGACGCGAGAGCACGGTTTGCGGCCGCGTGAGCTTGCGACATCGCGCCAGCGTCAACCGCAGGGTAGTTGTGGAGCGTGAAGGTCTTCATGGTCGGGTCGCGGAGGAAGAAGGACTCGAAGTCGGCGAGGATGAGGACACCGTGGCCCTTGGCACCGGCGCGCGCCGTACGGCCGAGACGGTGCACGTCTGTTGTCAGCTGTGAGCGACATTCAAAAGCTTACACTGCTCGCCAGAGGCCGGGAGGCCGACCTGCACGACACCAGTGACGCCCTGCACGTCGATGCCACGGGCAGTGACGTCCGAGGAGAAGAGCACACCGTTGGGAGACGCGCGGAACTCGTTCGTCGCCTTGGTGCGCTTCGACTGTGACATGCGCGAGTGGATCTGCCACACGGGGAAGTTGGTACGCAGGGCCTTGAAGACATCGTAGAAGAGGCCGGCGGCGCGGGCCGTGGGGAGGAAGACCATGACTGGGGTCAGCTCTGAAATGCACGCCGGTGAGCTCAACTTACCCTTAAAGCCGCCGCGCTCGGCGCTGAGGCTCTCCTCGCGGCGGAGCACCTCGATGGTAGCGGCGAGGATGTCGCCGGCGGGAACGACGAGGCTCTCCTGCACAACATGCTCGTGCGCATTGATGTCCTCGTCCTTGAGCGTCGAGATGAACTCGTGGTCGGGGTTTAGCGCGATGGACGAGATCTGCTGTTAGTATGTCACCCAGGAATGTAAACCCACCGAGTGCACCTCCGCCGGGACGGTGGCAGAGAACAGGAGCGTCTGGCGGGGCACCGACTTGCGGTTGGGGAGGCTCTCGAGGATCTTGACGAGCTCGCGGCGGAAGCCCTGGTCGAGGAGGCGGTCAGCCTCGTCGAGCACGAGGGTGGCTGCTGTAAGCTGGGAAGCAGAGAGGGAAGGTTGACTCACCCAGGTGCGCAAAGCGGGGCTTCATGTCGGCGTTCTCGAGGAGGTCAACGAGACGGCCCGGAGTCGCGATGAGCACATCCGCACTGACGTCAGCTTTCCCCGGAGGTCGCCAGCTTACCGCTTGCTCTTGAGGTCGCGGATGTCGGTCTTGATGTTGGTACCCCCCACGACGCACTGGACGCCGTACTGGCCGCCAGTGCCGAGGAGACGCTCAGCCTCGACAGCGATCTGCTGCGCGAGCTCACGCGTCGGCGAGAGCACGAGGATGGACGTGTGCGCCTGGTTGGCGTACGGGGCCGCGATCATGCGCTGGATGGAGGGGACGAGGAAGGCCATCGTCTTGCCCGTGCCCGTCTTGGCCTGCGCGAGCACGTCGCGGTTCGCGATGATGGCAGGCAGCGTCGCGGCTTGCACCTGCTGTCAGCTGCTATACGTTGCGTGTAGCTCACCTCGGTGCAGAACTCGAAGGGGATCTTGGCGAGGAGCTCGGGGCTGATACCCGTGAAGTCGGCGAAGCGGACCTGCGTGGTGGCCAGCGCGACGGTGGAGACTGGCGTCATCACACCGGAAGGGAAGGCGGGGGTGCGGTCGCCGGGCGTGGCGTCGGCCTCAGCCTTCCTCTTCTGGAGACGGGGGCCTCCAAAGCCACCACGGCCACGGCCTCTACCTCCTCCGCGGGGACGATTGGGTGGGGCGGACATGATGGGTTGAGTGATGAGATGAAGGAGAGAGAGTACGAGATGGAGGAGGATGCGCGGCGTTGAGAGCAAAAGTCGCTCCGCACAGGCACGGTGTAAACATTCTGATCCCGCAAATACAATCCACCATCACCCCGGCTAACCATGGCTAATCTCTCACTCATCACCGCACCCGCTCACCTTATCGTCTCTCCCATGCTCCCAAGCATGACTATGGCCCTCATGCACACCGAGTCGCACTGAGTCGCGTATGAACCATCTAGCTAACTGGCTCCCAAAGGTGAACTTGCATCTCCTCAGCGGATCAGCGGCGACAGGGTGAGATTGAGACTCAAAGGGGTGGTGGCCGTGGTGGGGGAAGGGCAGGGGGATGACGGAGATGTCCGTGTCCGCCAATTGCCCCGACTTCAACATCTCACCAACCACCATCAATAATCACTCCACTCATCCACTCGTATCTCATTGTCCCACCTCCTCCTCTTCATCTCTTTCTCTCACTAATCATCGATCCGACGCACCTACGAACCAGCACACTGCGTTCGCCGCCTCTCGTGCTCATCCTTTTCCACTCATCACTGACCCTCCTCCACACCTTCCTCCACACCTTCCGCTTCACCTTCCTCTTCACTTTCCTCCACACTTACTCTCTCCCCTCCCACCCTCACACAGCCGCCCTCACACAGCCGCCCACACACATTCACCCACACGCAATAGGATGGCCCGACCGCACCCCATAGCCCGAGAGCCAGACGACATCCCGTCGCCATCTCCGCGGCAGTCTGGCGACAGTCAAACTGCGAAGCGCACTCGGACTGCCAAGCAGCGCCTCACCGTCGCTAGCGACGTGGGGGAAGGTCCAGGCGGCGAGGAGTTGGAACACAGCGACTTCGTGCCGAGCTCAGACGAAGACGACATCACCCCAGACCAGTATGACGTGAGCGTTGCTCTCGGGAAACGCAAGCGAGGTGCAAAACGTGCCAACATCTCGACTCAAGTCCTCAGCAACTCCGGCCTCACTCGTTGTGAGGACGAACCCGACTGGTGCATGTAGGCCTCCCTCCCGAGTTCCCGCGCTAACTTTAGCTGCGAGCCACCCTGTGGTGAATGCTTCAAGAAGCGCATCCCATGCAAGGTCCGCATGCCGCGTCCGTACGCCGAGGATCCATCCCAGGTCGTCATGAAGCGGTGCGAGGGTTGCGAAGGACGCTAAGCCAACCGCTGTCGCTGGCACCAACCCTCCGGAATGGCGTTCGAGGTCGACGACACATTTCAAAAGCTTGTCCTGGTGCAGAAGAACGAGTTTCTACGCCAGCGCAATAGGAAGACTGCCCGCTTCTACGAGCAGCGGGCGAAGATTAAGAAGAAGGTAGACGAGGACCCGGCGCCCGAGCTCGAGGCTGCGCCCAAGCGTCCCAAGGCGGCACCCGTCGAGCGCGCGGCTGAGGCTGCGCCCAAGCGTCCCAAGGCGGCACCCGTCGAGCGCGCGGCTGAGGCTGCGCCCAAGCGTCCCAAGGCGGCACCCGTCGAGCACGCGACTGAGGCGGAGAAGTCGGTAAGCGAGTCAATGACGGGATCAAAGGCAATGTCCAAAGCTGCATATGCGCTTCAACCAACCGAAGGCGACATGGTGAGCGGCGAATCACGACACGTCAGCTAATCGTAGACCTCTGATCCGAAGCCGAACGATGTCGACTCGTCTACTGGGCCAATGCCTGGCGACTGCGAGCACTCCACGTCGCACCAGAACGACGACGAAGCCGCCTTCCCCACTGGCAAGGACGACTTTAGCTGGGGTGACGGCTTTGCCGATCCTGGTGACATCGCTCATTCCTCGCAGGTTAGTCAGAGCTGGGATCTGCGAGCGCTGCTTGCTAACCTCTAGTCTGCAGCGATAGTCACGATGCCCTCTGTCGACATACAGGCTCCCGAGAACCAAGCTAAGGCCGCGACAGCCAGCAGCCAAGAAGACTTCGACAACCAGCTCACCATGGTGCAGGACGATGTTCTGCGCGATCTCAAGGGAACCATCGCGGAACTAGAGACAACCAAGGCTTCGCTACAGGTCCGCGTGTGCGCACTCCGCGCTGAGGTGGAGCAGATCAAGCCTAAGCACCTCAAGCTCATGCGCGCGCAGGACGACGAGATGGAGTCGATGCGCAAGAGGCTCATGCGCGAGCTGGACGACGAGATGGAGTCGAAGCGCAAGAGGCTCATGCGCGAGCAGAACGACGAGATGGAGTCGATGCGCAAGAGGCTCATGCGCGAGCTGGACGACGAGATGGAGTCGAAGCGCAAGAGGCTCATGCGCGACCTGGACGACGAGATGGAGTCGAAGCGCAAGAGGCTCATGCGCGACCTGGACGACGAGATGGAGTCGAGGCGCAAGAAGCTCATGCGCGCGCAAGACGACGAGATGGAGTCGACGGGCCTTCTCGTAATCGCGCATCGAGAGTGATCGACGTGCTGTCGAGGTATAAGAAGTGGAAGGTACGTGGGTCGCATTTGTCCAGGCCTAACTTCAGCAACAGAGCGCGCCGTGCTGTTAGATCTCGCATTTAGTCGAAGCAACCCTCCATCTCTATGTACTAACCAAGAATGCAGACAATTTCGAAGAGAGCTGAGCGCGTGCCTCCCGAGTACCAGCCATGGGGTGGGCGAATACCCCAGCCAGGGGGGGCGTGTGCATACCAGTAGGAGGAGCGGAACATAGTCTTAGCAATTAGCGGAGCCAAATTGAATAGCTCGCTGACGTTGTGTCTCATGTCGTACCAACACAGTCGTTCCCTACATAGTAAACCAAGGTATGACGCACCTCGGACCGGAGTCGGGCCGGGTCAACAGTGCGTGACCCAGCTCGCACAGCGTTGACGTGTTGACGTTTCTCATCTCCCACATCTCACAGCTCCTCGCTCACATACTCCTTCAGCCCCAAGCACACCAACATGGCGTCCAAGATCCCTTTTGGCACGGACAAGTGGGCACCGCTTAACGCCAAGTACCCGTTCAAGGGCGAGGTGCAGGACGGCGGGGCGGGCCTGGCGCACAAGTCGGTCGGCGGGACGGACTGGTGGCGCACGACGGAGCGGCACTCGATGGAGGGGCCGGCGGTCGGGTTCTGGCACGAGGTCGGGGACGGGTTCGAGATCAGCGTCGAGGTCAACGTCGAGCCCAAGGTGCAGTAGTGAGCTCCCATCCTCCGACGCAGCTGACGGCAGCGACCAGGCGACGCTGTTCCTGTACGTCTCGCCAACGCAGTGGGTCAAGGCAGGCATCGAGTTTGACGCGGGCGCGCTGTGGAACGGCGCGGTGGTGTGCAACCCGTACTCGGACTGGTGAGTTGCTATGTACAGGACGAACTGACCCCAGGTCTATCGCCAAGCGCCGCTCAGACGACTCGGCGCGGTACACCATCGCGTACACGCGCAACGAGGTCAAGGTGTACCTCGGCGACGACATGATCCGCGAGGTGAAGTGGTTCGGGCCGACGCAGAGCAACGACGCGGACACCGGCGCCGAGGGGCAGGACAAGGTGTTCGTTGGCGTCATGGCGTGCTCGCCGAAGGACGGCGGGGCGGACATCACGTGGCGCGACTTTACGCTCAAGCAGGGGGTGCGGGCTCACTAGTCGCGAGGGGGGTTGCGCGATACATCGATGCACATCGCCAGGTCTAGCTGGTAGCGACGACGGAGGTGGCATCTGGGTCTCGTCTCGCGAGGATCCGTGGATCCGAAGACGCTCGGTCCCTCCGGTGGTGGGAAGTGGACCCTTCGTCCACTTCTGTTTTGACCCACGTACTCACCATCCTCATCTCACCGAACCCCTCACGATGGCCGGCACACCGCAGCAGATCCCCTTCGATTCGCCCGACTGGGCGGCCCTCCCGTCCTCCAACAACGTCGGGCACAACGCCAAAGACATCAACGACCTCCTCCTCCGTGCGGAGGGCGGAGACTGGAAGGTGACCCCAACCACGAGCAAGATCGACGGCCCCACTTGGGGCTTCTGGCACGCCCCGGAGCCTGAGGGCTTCGAGGCGTCCACGACCGTCCAGATGTCGGGCTCGACTACCTCTCGTGAGCTGGGGATACCGTCGGCTGGCCAGAAGTCGAACAGCTTCGCCACGAGTGTCTAGCGGGCCCGGGGGGGACGGCTGCCTCGCGCTGCCCTAGGGTAGGCTCAGAGGTCTGGCGTGGCCATCGAACTGCACACGTAGCGACAGATGCGGCGCGGCATAACATCCTTCCAGAAGCTCTACAAGGCACGCTAACAGCAGGAAGGCGCTCGACAACGGTGGGCTGATGCTCTACATCTCGCCCACGCGCTGGATCAAGCTCGACCTTGCCGTCACGCGCTACGACTGGAAGCGCATCGCCACCGTCACGGTGTGCGCGGGCGTCTCGAACCAGTGGGTCACGCGGGGGCTTGGGCTGAGGCTGGTCGATCGTGCGCCACAAGACCGAGTTCGACCTCGTCCAGAACTACGAGACGCCCCTCACGTTCGCCGTCACGCCCGATGCGATCCGCGCGTACATCTTCGACGGCCTCGTGGCCGATCTCGGGGGCTTCGGCGTCGTCGACAAGGTCTGGGTCGGTGTCGCGTCGTGCTCCCCCGGCCATGGCACGGGCGCGTTCGCTACCTTCCCCACGTTCACGCTCGCCAAGGGCGTGCGCGCATACAACCCCGACTATGGTATGGCGGGCAATTAGGATTGTGTAGTCTTGAGCTCTTCTTCGGTAGTGTCTCGAGTGCTGCATAACCTGCAGAGTAGTGTAACCTTGTCACGAGCGTGTTTAGCGTCAGCTCGAGGACAATGAGGGCGAATGTGAACTTCATGGCTAGTCGGGTGGTTACGTGAGCCGCAGCGCGCCTTATATCATGCCGAGGTGAGCTGGACGTCGGTCTCGGTCTCCTCCGAGCCGCACAAGGGTGGCTTGTGATGGGTGTCACTGTTGACGGTGCCTCGTACTGGACACCAACTCTGAGCCAAACGCATTGTCTCTTGTCACCCCACAGCACCTCCCCATGGGGCCGCGGGCTCCAGATGCCTCGTCTGTGGTTGCGTTGGGAGGAGGGTTGGTCCCCTGGTGACAACCGCGAACAGGCACAGCCAACCCGCTGTTGGGGTTCCTATACGAACGGACTGAGAACGAGCGAGCCATGTCAACGCAGCCGTCAGCATCGCCTATCAGTGTGTGAATGCACAGCGTCAGGTGTAGCTTCGTATCCAGAGACATTTCATCACTAACTGTGGCTCTTTAACCCTTCACCAGTTGCGGCAGCAGCCAGGCTTGGCCTCGACGGGCGGCGGGTCGTCGCGCTTCGCGGCTTCCGGCTCGGGCTCCGCGTCCTTCTTCACCACGATGGGCTCGGCGTCCTTCTTGACCACGATGGGCTCGGCGTCCTTCTTCACGACCGCCGCGGCGTCCCGCACCTCGAGGCCGTCACGCTCGATGGCGACTGCGTCAGCGCTGCCGCGGGGGGACGTACGGGCCGAAGCGGCGGCGGCGAAGACTGCGAGGGCGAGGGCGAACTTCATGATGGGTTAGGGGTGAACGGCCGCCGTGCGCGCCTTATATGCGAAAGAGCTGACGCCGCGATCATGCGATGCCGGGGGTACCTTTGTGCCTCGGGAACGTCGGGAGCTGGGCACCGGGAGAACTCTAAAGCGTCTAACGGCAAGCGGTGGGAGCGTGCCGCATCGTTGCTCGATCTGCTCCACTCGGCCCGGCGGCTGGTACCCCGGTAGCAACGCCCTTGGGCAACGATGGTTCGCTCGCCCGCGCCACTACTCGCTTGAGCTGGGTTGTTAGCGGCTGGCGGTCGTGTTGCGAGCGCGTCCCGTCGAGGAATGTCGCACACCACCGGTATTTACCGCTGTTGATCTGTTATTGCCTCCAGCGCCCCCCAGTATCGAAGGTTCTTAGGCGGGGAGCCACACGCTTAGGAATACACGGATGCACGCCGGCCCCACCGTTGCGTGCAGTGTGGGGAGACTGGGGAGTGATCGGTGGGAGCAGGGTTGGGTTTGGACCTCGGAGCCAAACCATCGTTCTTGTTCGAAAACCTAAAGATTCAGCAGGTACCACGATGAGAAAGCTGTCCCAGCTCCCATAGCGCGGTCATTGTCTCTATGCATGATGTACAGTACAGGTGCTGTAGGGTACAGTATGTACAATCTATGTCGTGTTATGCGTGTCATCGGAAGAGATTGTGGATCGTGGAAGCGTGACTGTCCATATACGTCGTTGAGGTGGCTGATGTATGATGTAGTGTGGAGCGGTGATGTGGGAAGTCCGGATGCGTCGGGCGTTGGGCGGTAGGCCGAGGCCGGTGAGTTAGGCGGCCTCCTCGCCGCGCGCGCAGATGGCGCGGGCGACGACCTCGGCGGCCGACGAGCCGCGCTTGTAGGGGGTAGGCGTCGGCTCCTCCCCGAACTGCCAGTTCTGGAGGGGGTCCGCGGCGTCGCAGTGCTTCATCGTGAGCTTGCCGGGGCCAGACTGCACGGCGGCGAGGCACCACCCCTCCTGGCCGAGGTTGCGGACAAGGCCGCGCTGGGCGGTGGGGCTGTCGTACCCGAAGGTCCAGAGCTGGTAGAGGTCGTCGGGGGTCACGATCTCGAGGAAGGGCGTGGGCGTGTCGTCGTAGGTTGCTGGGGTCAGCGGAGGATGTGAGGGAAGGCGGGTACTCACCCTCGATGACGAGGTCGCTCGCGATAAAGTCGAGGCGGTCGGTCTCGTTGTGGATGATGTTGATGAAGCGCTGGTCCTCGGCCTGCGTCCACTCGGCGAGGAGGGGCTCGCCGGCGGCGGGGGCGTTCGTGACGGCGTAGTTGGTGTCGGCGAGGCGGAGGTAGGAGAAGGCGTGTGCGCCGGTCGCGGCGAGGGCGGCGGCGAGGAGGGCGAGGGCGGACTTCATGGCTCGTGGGGTCGTGAGGTCGAGACTGTGGGTGGGAGAGCTACAGCGGGAGTGTTCGAGTGGAGTAGTGGAGTAGAGTTGGAGAGAGGAAGGTTGGTGATGAGAATGTTGGCCGGTGAGTTGGAGGTATTTATGACATCTCAAGATGCCGATCCTTCAAAAGCGGTGTGGAGTTGGAACTGTTACCAAGCACCAGCGGTGCCTCCATACGCTCCATGCATCACTTCCGCCTGCTACGCATCCCACGATACCACGGAGCGATGGGCAACCTTGCGGTGCCGCGCCCGAGCTTGCGCAGGTCGGAGGGCCAGCAATGTCAGGCAGAACCTGCTGAGGCGGCGTGGAATGCGGAGCCATGCTTCGGCATCGGCATCGGCATCGCCGCACCCACAGACGCTCGGCGCCGCATCGCCCGCCTCGCTTCGGGGCGCGGATACGTGTGCGCGGCGCGGGCGGAGATCAAGTGCGGAGATCGTGTCAACGTGGGATATTGGGGCAGTGTGGGTATGTGCCGAGGGCAGGCACCGGCATCCGGCCCGCACCGCTATCATCGCTATCTTCTCGGCGATCGACATGATCGTCAACCACGCATCCGTCTAGCTCCTCCCGGGCCATCTTGATCATCTGTTGCTCAGCGACCACGCATCTCGACTTCGGACGGACGGGTACGGCGCATGCGGAGGCGGCGATGCCGCCTTCCGATTCCCACAACGCCTCACACTGGCGGATCGGACCGCGGCCGATCGGTACCGGCTGCTTGGCATCTGTGCGCATCGCCGCCTCAGGCGACGAGGAATGCTTGGCGCGAGCTGAGATGAGTCACCGCACACTCGCCGCCGCCCGTTGCTCATGCTTCCACGCATCTGCGGGGTATCGGACGGCGATCCTCCGGCATGCGCTTGCATCCTTCAACGTCGCAACTTCTTGGGAGCATCGCCACTAGTCAAGCAGAAGCGGTGATTGCAGCTGTACCGCTGGCCGTGTGACCATTTGCGCGCTGACACATGCGCTTACATCGAGACTTCTGACTATACAGGTACACTAACTGCTAAGGAGAGGGGAAGAGAGTGGAGCGAGGCAAGTTGGCCTAATTGGCCGACAGCTCGCGCAGCTTATCGCTCAGCGACGACGGCGGGAGCGCGGTGGTTGGAACCTTGGGGGTAGTCTGCGGTCAGCTTGCGACTCAGATCAATGTAGCTGTCGGCGAGCCCTCGCCACCCACCTCGCCCGAACCAAACGGCACCGGCGAAGGGAACGGCACGGTCGGCACGCCGGGCGTCGCCAACTGGGTCAACTGCCCTTTCCGTCCCACTCACATTGAGCTCGAGCTCGCGCTGCTCCTCCTCGGGGGTCTGGATGAGCTCGCTGATCTCCGAACCAGGCGTCCCGATTGTATTCGGGGAGTACGACGGGCCAAACACGGTGACGGGGCGGAGGACGAGGACGCCGGGCCAGCGCGGCGTGCCGCGCACGATCTCAGCGGGCGTGCAGGGGGTGGAGGGGCGGGGGGCGAGGGCGGGCATGTGGTCGTTGACGCGGTGGTCGAGGGTCACGGGGGCGGGGCGCTGCTCCATGGGCCGGAGGCGGATCGCCTGGCGTCAGACAAGGAGCCGGCTTGCCTCACCTCGGTGCGGCGCATGAATCTCTGGACGTTGATGGGCGGCATTGTCGTGAAAGGTGTCGCTGGTGGTGGTGAGTGAGGGAGTGAGAGCAGTGAATACGAGGGTGAGTGGCAAGTGAGGCGGAATGGAAGGAGTTATAGGCATGGGCTCGGCGTGGGCTGTCACTGGGAGTGGGGATGTGGGGACACGAACCTGGGAACGCGATGGGGTGGGAAGGCCAGCCCTCATCGCTCACGTCCGACATCGAGTCGACAATACCAATCTCCCTTGGGCCGCTATCAATCGGTGGCGCCGAGGCACTAGTTTCGCGGGTGCACGGACGCGTCGATCCATGCCAAATCCTCAATACCAAACGCGACTGATTGAATCCTGCGGCGCGTCCATCTCCCGACCAGGAGTGTTGCCTGGACGAGGCATGGAAGGCTGGGCACGGCCGCTCGAGCCCACGAGCGCCTCCGTTCTTCCGTGCGTGCGGTATGGTCGGAGCCCCTGCCAAACAAGCGTGTGTGTGAGAGTGGATCTCCGTCCCCACGTACCCATGCATAAGGCGAGACGTCTCCAGGCTCCAACCGATCTCGACCGCCAGCCCCATCTGCCTCCCACGCCACTAGCCACTCCTCGCCCTCGGGTGGCTGCCATGTGACCATGTCCGCCCGGATGCAATCAAGATGTCAACACCATGCTCATTAGAGTGCTGTCATGCTAGATCGTATGCCAATGGTGCACGAAAGATGAGGAACGGGCCAGGTTGGGCATACGGAGCATTCGAGTCTGGCAAAGAAGTCGTGGTCGGGACTAGCCACCAGAACTTCTTGGTTCTCAGAGAGAACCCCAGCAAGACTGCGTTTTAGAACAAAACCGTTGCATTTCAGGACATCGACCATGTCCCGAGTGGACAGCCCTATATATACAGACCGGCCGGTTGGTGAAACCATCTGAGAGTTTCTCACTACACTGTTGGTGAAACGGTATCATGCGTCGTTGCCATCCAATCAGATTCGTCTGATCACGTGAATCGACGCGGCAGGGGTTCGACTCCCTTACAGTGTATATCTTTTGCTTTTGGTCCAGCCCTCCTCGCCCAGCGGCTGTTTTTTTTTTTTGGTAAGTCCGCAAAGTGCGCTCCTGGCAGAGCTCGGATTACCCTTCAACGGCTTGCTCGGCGTACCGGCCTTTGATCCTTTGACACAACCTGTCCGCACAGCCGTTCACTGCCTCTGGTAGCCCCGGACACCAGGGACGCAAGGTCTGCACCGGACGGCGTGCCTCTGTCACTTCCGCAGTGTTCTCCGCACGTTCCTGTCGTCCCCACACCGCCCATCCGAGCTTCGGCACGCCCGGCACTGCGGCACCCAGAATGCACTGCAGCTTGCAAGCAGCGGGAGCACGATGTGACTCCGACCCCAGGCGAGTCCGAGTCCTGCATGCAGCGCACAGACTGTACAACCCCACGTGCAATCCCGACTGCTTTGGCAGGCATGGAAGCCGTGGTGCTCCGGACGGAGCGGACAGCCTGGACTCAACGGCCATGCTGTGAGAATGCGGGATGCCACACATAGGGGGTGGTACGGCACGCACCACCACAAAGGCAGGCGCGCCTGTCCCGTGCTCGAATTTGGACGCGTTCGACGAGACATCCCCTGGCCCAAGTGGTCGGTGGACCGGTCGCGCCTCCAAAGCGGTGTTCCGGCAAGTCCGGGGACTCAGCCTCCAATCCGTCTTCCTGGCGTTTCGTCCTCACAGCTCTGTTCACATTATCCTAATGCTCTCAGCAATACTCACAGCTACATCCCGTGCTTACGGTTGTGCCTCCTGTTGCAAGGCCCGCGTCCGCCGGCGCCGGCCCGGCATGCATTGCCCCCCGTGCATGCTACGCCGGGGGCAGCACCGCCCGCCCACCGCCGCGAACCATCTGGCAAGCTGGCCACCCGCCGCGAACGCCGGAGTGCTGTGTCTACTGCTGACTACCATACTCACACCTCTCACGAGCAGCTCCGTAGGCTGCGGAGTGGTGAGACGCTGCTCGAGGATATAAGGATGGGCGCGACGAACTCACATCCCGTCAAGCAGCAAGCAGCACTCACCACTCCCACTCGCATCGATACCCACCACGGACACTAGACTCGGCCCCCACCCTCACTTCCACCCCCGACACACACTACCCCCAAGCCAACCATGATCCCCTACCTCGCCATCCTGGCCATCCTGGCCTCGCCCGCCTTTGCCGGCAGCCACTACGCCTTCCAGAGCGACAGCAACCTCTGCCTCGGCCTGAACGCGGACGGCGCCGACTTCCTCAAGGTCACCGAGTGCACCGAGGGCCTGCAGCTCGACATCCAGATCGGCGAGACGCAGGTCAAGCGCTACGACGCGGGCCACGAGCAGTGCCTCGACGCCGGGCACGACTTCAAGGAGGGCGTCTGGCCCCACTTTACCGGGTGCACGGGCAGCGCGTCGCAGCGCTTCTGGTTCACCAACGACGGCCGCCTCGCCCTCATGGACCAGGGGCTGTGCATCGACGCGCAGGACTTCCACGCCGAGTCGGGCAAGCCCGTCGTCCTCAACTGGTGCCGCGACGGGCAGGCCTCGCAGGGCCTCACTGTCGGCCACGCGGAGGGCGACGCCTCGGTCAAGGTCAACGAGGAGGAGGTGACCGCCGAGGACGCGGTGTGGGCCAACGGCGGGCCCTGGAAGATCCACTCGGCGCTCAGCGACGACATGTGCATCGACGAGTACAATGGCGTCGCCGAGCTCCGCCCCTGCGACTACAAGACGACCAACCCGTGGTCGCTGTACGCCGGCGCGACGCAGGTGCGCCGCGGCGACGACAAGCACCACCGCTGCCTCACCGCCCAGGTCGAGGACGGGCTCCCCCTCGGCGACGGCACTGCGCTCCACGTCGCCGACTGCGTGGACGGCGAGTCGACCCAGAACTTCTGGTGGACCGAGGACGGCCGCCTCGCCCTCACCGACTCGGGCCTCTGTGTCGACATCCCCGAGGCCAACGCGTGGCCCGGCGCCCCCCTCCAGCTCTGGACTTGCGGCGACGGCGTCGTCCAGCAGGAGTGGGCGCTTATCCCCCACGGCGAGGTCCACCACGAGCAGACCTCGGCCTCGGGCGGCGCGGACGAGAACACCTCCCTCCACGGCGGCGCTGTTGGCACCGAGCACTCCGAGGAGGAGGTCGACGACTCGTCGGACAACTACGCCCCGGGCGAGGTTGCTACCCACGGCACCGCTTCCGAGGAGGAGACCGAGACTGAGCACGTCGACGAGCACACCTACGTTTCTGGCGGCACTGGCAAGGAGACTACCGTGAACTCGCACCCCGTCGACTCGGAGGAGCACGCCGACCACACCGCTTCGGAGGAGGTTGAGGACTCGTCCGCCAACCACGACGGCCCTGCTACCCACGGCACTTCCTCCGAGGAGACTGAGACCGAGCACGTCGACGAGCACACCTACGTTTCCGGCGGCACCGGCAAGGACACCACCGTGAACTCGCACCCTGTCGACTCGGAGGAGCACACCGCCCACACCACCGACGCTGAGGTTGAGGACTCGTCTGCCAACCACGACGGCCCTGCCACCCACGAGTCCACTACCGAGGAGGAGGTCGAGGAGGAGGAGACCGAGACCGAGCCCGTCGACGAGCACACCTCCGTCTCGGGCGGCACCGGCAAGGACACCACCGTCAGCTCGCACCCCGTCGACTCGGAGGAGCACACCGCGCACACCACCACGGACGCCGAGGTCAAGGACTCGTCTGCCAACCACGACGGCCCTGCCACCCACGACTCCACTACCGAGGAGGAGGAGGCCGAGGAGGCCGAGGAGGTCGAGGAGGAGGAGGCTGAGGACGAGGAGACCGAGGCCGAGGAGGCGTACAACAACTACCCCAGCAAGGCGCCCCTCCCCGGCCAGCCCGGCTCCCGGTTCCCCGCCGCCGAGCGCCGCTACCGCATCGAGAACACCCGCGGCCGCCGCATGGTCTTTGCCTAAGCGCCCACCTCAGTAGCCTGCATAGCCTAGAATGTAGCCCGGACAATGTATACCCCGCATGTACTCTGCACCATTGAGCTGGTCGGTGGCGCTTCGGACCTCAGCCCCTTGTCGAGCTACAGTTCAGCTACAGTATCAGCCACCTTTGGCGTTCAGGAGATACAGTTCCACTATGCATTGGTCTCAGGCATTGCCACTAGCGCCAGTGGAACCAGACGCCTCGTGAGGCCGATGGCACGCTGCCAGGCATGCCGGGAACACACAGCGGTCAGCTGCGCGCGGTTGGCAGTCAGGTCACCCGCTCCGCTCGGGCAGGATGGTCTCGACCATTCTTCCTGACATTCCTCTCGACACGTCTCGACACATCTCGACACGTCTCCCGAGTGTGCCGGGCCCCAGTGCCCAGACGGCAGGCGACTCTCGCAGCCCGCAGACGCGTGCAGAACGCGTCTGCACCGCCTACCCCTTCCATCCCATCCATTGATCCCATCCATTGCACCGCTGCCCAGGGACGCAAGGCATGCCCCGGCACGGCCGGCACGCAGAGCCGGGAATCCCGGCGGCTGTCTCGCTCGCACGCGCTGTTCAACCATCTTACACGACTGCGATGCTGAGACGCGAATGGCGGTGGAGACCTGTGCGCGCTGTGCCGGCCTCGTCGCTGCCTGCGCATGTGTATGAGTCTGAGAGAGAAGTTGCCGGAACAGTCGGGCCTCGTTTGCAGGCACACGGAGTCTGCGCCCTGGGGGTGCACGGCCTGGATCTGGGCTTGGGGCGAGAGGGGCGAGAGGGGTGCAAAGTCCAAACACCAGGGACACTCTGACCCTCGGGATCGACAACTGTTGCATCATAATGAGCACAATCAATCAGTCTATAGTTTTAAATACAAAAGGCGTATTAGCCAAGGGACAAGAATAATAGAAACTAAACTTGGTTGCTGCCAAGACCCTAACACTTGATGACAACCAACTTCACCCGCAGCAACACCCCCAGATGATGCACTCTCCTAGCTCTCCTCGCACCCCACCCCAGACTGCAATGCATCTATCTCCATCTCTCTCTTCAACTCTCTCTTCATCTCTCTCTCTCATCGTCTCTTCATCGCCTTGTATCTTCTGGCAGCGCGTTGCTTCTTGTTTGCCTCGTCCCACACCCACTCTCCTTCCCACTTCGCCCCAACCCCACTTCTCCCAGCTCCCACCGCCTGCGCCCCTCTACGCGCCCCTTCAGCGCCTCGTCAATCGCAGCGCTCGCGACGATATAAGATCGCCCCGGCCCATCCTCCCATCCGCATCTCCTCGACCTCAACCGCAGCCCCACCGCCACACCCACCATGCTCGCCCTCGCTGCCCTCGCCCTCCTCGCCCCCGCGCTCGCCGCCACCATCGAATCCGGCTCCGTGCGCTACGTCTGCCTCAACTTCCTCAGCTTTAACGGCAAGGACACGCTCGTTGTGTAAGCCTACTTTCTGCCACGGCTAACGAAAGCGACGGCTGCTATCCCGACCTCAAGGCCGATGTGTTCGAGTTCAACGCTGGCGCCACGCGTATCAAGTACCGCGAGGCTGACCTGTGTCTCGACGCCGGCACTGGTACGTCTGCTCATTCCCACCCCCTCATCCCCACTTCCCACCCCACGCCCCAGGGCGCTGACCCCAGCCCCCGCCAACGGCCAGTTCCTCGAGTTCCAGCCGTGCAACCGCCGCGCCCCCGGGCAGAAGTGGTACTTGACCGACGACGGCCGCTTCGCGCTCCAGGACCAGGGCTTCTGCATCGACCTCCCCGCCGGCACTGGCGAGAACCTCGACGGCGTGCAGCTCTGGCAGTGCGGCGACGGCAACATCAACCAGGAGTGGATCGTACACGGCGAGCCGTACGCGGCGACCGCTGAGTGAAGGAGCGTACGGAGCATACGGAGCGTACACGAGCTCTGATCCCGACTGGAGCAACTAGGCTCCCTAGACTCTGTTGTGTGTACACTAGATCTGCATGGACACTTCAATACATGATCACATGAACAGCCACTCGCCGCCACTTGTCCAAGGTGAGACGACCAACACTGCCTCGAAGGCGTTCTCACCGATCTCACTCGTGATCACTGATCGCTTCATCGCTTCCATCTCTTCCGAACGGGCCGCAGTCACTCCTCGATCGCCCGCGCGTCCGCACTGTTCGCGCCAATCCGACGCCCATCGTCTGCGGCCTCCGGCGTGCTTCTTGCGCCCTACCGACGCCGCAAGTCGCGCCCGTCGCCACGACGCCCGATCGCTGCGGACTTCTGCGGACTACGGCTCCGACCATGCGACTGCGCCAAGAGCCAGCTGCGCCCCTCTTGTGTCTCCCCTCCGTCCACAACCACTCCTCCATATAAACCCCCTCGACCCACCTTCCTCGCCTCAACCCCAACTGTACCTTCTACCTCAAGCTCCTCATAACCCATCTGTACCTCAACATGCGCCTCCTCGCAACCCTCACCCTCCTCACCTCGGCGCTCGCGTCCACCATCTTCACAAGCCGCTACCCCGACGTCTGCCTCACCGTCCTCTCCTACGACGGGAAGGACACCCTCGTTGTGTAAGCTCCCCTCCATCCGCCAAGCTGACAGCAGCGAGGGATGCCGCCCCGCGCGCGAAAGCCTCAACTTTGAGATCAACGAAGGCGCCACTCGCGTCAAGTGGTCCAGCGCCGACCTCTGCCTCGACGCTGGTACTGGTGCGTCTCTCCTCCACCCTCCTGTTCTCGCACGTTCCCCACGTTCCCCCTCCCATACACCCTCCACCCCCACCACCCTCATCAACGCACCACCACTGACCCCAGCCCCGAGCAGCGGCCAGTACCTCACCTTCCAGCCCTGCAACCGCCGCAGCCCGGGCCAGCAGTGGACCCTCACCCCCGCCGGCGCCATCACCCTCGAGTCCCAGGCGCTCTGCGTCGAGCTGCCCCCTGGCGCCGGCGAGAACCTGGACGGCGTGTGGCTCTTCGAGTGCGAGGGCGACCAGGACCAGACGTGGATCGTGCAGTAGGCCATCACGGAACACGATCAAGAGCGAGCACGGACTCTGTACTGTAGACTAGACTAGACTGTAGCTGTGCAGGTCATACATGGACATGGACACCACTGCTGTACATTCCGCCTGTGTTAGGTCTAAACCACCCAGTTCCAGTGGCGGGGACAACCTCCACCGGTGCCTGAGCGGCGACGACTAAAATTCCATGGCCGGCATCGTCACTCACAACAACAACAACCACGACCATGGCGCCATCACATCCAGCAGGCAAGAAGGGGCCGTCCAAGAGCGCGAAGGCGGGCGGCAAGCCGGCGAAGAAGGGGCCAGCCAAGGCGTCCAAGCCGGCGCCCAAGCCCGCGCCCGTCGAGTACCACAGCGACAGCGAGAGCGAGGAGGCGGACGAGCCGGCGCCCCCACCTCAGCCCCAGCCCAAGAGGAAAGGCGGGAGCGGGAAGAAGGGCAAGGTGTTCCTCGAGGACAAGGTGGGTTCTCATGTAACAGGGCTGACCCCAGGCCGGGCTCCTGGGCCTCATCTCGGACGTGACGGACTCCAAGGCCGCGGTGGTCAAGACCAAGCTTGCGCGCGAGCGGGCGCGCGAGGCGGCGGCCGTGGAGCGCGAGGAGAAGAGGGACAAGGGCAAGAAGAGCCGCAAGGCCGAGGAGCGCAAGAAGGCTCTGGTGGGTGTCTGCTTCTGGAGGGCGCACGCTGACGCCAGGATGCGGCCAAGGAGGCGATCGTGGCGCGCGAGAAGCAGAAGAAGGCGCGGAGGCGGGGCAACGCCGAGCCCGCTGCGGCGCCCGCGCCCAAGAAGCGCGTCGGGTTTGCGTAGGTTGTATGGGATGTACAATAGCATAGACTACGGCTACAGTGGTCTCATTCTAGCGCAGCCGGACGACGCCGTCGACGACCTTGAGGCCGTGTGCGAGGGCCCACATGTCGACGCCGGCCTCGGAGACGCCGAGGATGCGCGCGGCCCAGGGGACGCTGACGGCGACGTACGAGCGGCGGAGGAGGGCGCCCGCGCGCTCGCGCACGCCCGGCGACGCCCAGGCGAGGAGGGCGCGCTCGAGGGCCTCGGCGTCGTCGTCGCCGGCCACGAGGGCCGCGAAGGCGAGCGGGTGGAACGTCTCGTCCGCGAGGGTGCGCGCTGCGTCCGTCGCGAAGCGGAGGGCGGTGGGGGCGATGAACGCGGTCTCGGGCGCGGAGACTGTGCGCGGCAGGGGAGGGGAGGGGGTGAGGGAGAGGTTGGCGAGGGAGAGGTCCTCGGGCTGCGAGGAGGGGTCGGGGGAGTCGCCGACGCGCAGCGGGCTCGGCGGGCGCGTGAGCGACTCGAGGGCGCGCTGGTACTCTGCTCTTGGGGAGTGGACGAGGTGGTACAGCAGCAGGAGGGAGGCATAGTGCGCCCTGTTGTCCGGCGCCAGCGTCGTCCCCGCGCCATCGACGGCGCGGTACAGCTCCGGCACGAGGCCATGCAGCGCGGCATTGAGCTGCGGCACGTCGTGCGCGAGCACCGCGTATCTCACGCTATCTTCGAACACTGGTGTCAGCCCACCCCCACCCAGACTCACCCTCGACGGCGAACGCGTCCAGCCGGCCAGCGGCGACCACGCCCTCCCGCAGCTTGCGGAACAGGCGCACGACGGTCGCCAGCGCCTCGGCCTCCTCGGCCGCCTCGCCCCGCGCAGCGTGGTATCGCCTAATCTGCCGTCAGCTCCTTCAGCGAGGGCACTACCTTGCCGTCAATGTACGCGCGGAAGCGCTCCTGCGTTCCGTGGTCCTTGAGGCGGTCGCCGGCCTCGTCCCCGCCCGAGCGCGACACGCTGGCCAGCATCTCCATCTCGTCCGGCGCCGGGGTAAGCTTGCGCGCGGGGCGCATGCCGTCTGCTCGTATTCCGCCGTGGGCGGGCGGCCGGGGCATGGAACGCCCCACGTCGGGGCGCTGCGGCAGGCTGTCGCTCGGCGCTGGGCGCATGCGCCCAGGGGCACCCCCCGCGCCCCCCGCTGCGGGCGCGGGACGCCGCCAGCTCGGCGTGGGTGGTTGGGGCTCGCGTGGAGGGCGGGACGACCGCTCCCACGCCGATGCGAAGGGGTCTGCGCGCGGGGCGGCCGTCGCGGTGGGCGCCTCTGAGCGCGCCGGCGGTCGGGGTTCGCGGCTGCGCGCGTGTGGAGGGCGGTAGGCCATCGCAGCACTGTATGAGGAGGCGGCGAACGGCGGGGCAGGACGAGGAGACGAAGAGCACTACGCACAGAAATAGATGTGGGGCGAGGAAACGTGCGGGATGGTGGGTTCGTTGACGTTGATTGTCTCGGATCTTGGACAGCTGCGGCCCTCTTACCTCCACCACGCCGACAACCGAGACATCCACCACCCATTCCACCTCGACCCACCAAATTACCATGCGCGTCCAAGGATGGGACCCGGTGCTGTGAGCGATTTTGGGGCCATTGCTGACGGCAGGATCGTGTCGCAGGTGAGCCGGGCATGCTGGTCTGCACGCGCAGGCTCCAGCTCGCCAGCCAGCTCCACGCCCCCACTCCCCCGCTGACCCCAGATCATCTGCCTCCAGTCGATCCACTACCTGACCCTCTCGCTCCTCCTCCCGCCGCTCCTCGCGGGGCTCACGTCCCCCTCGCTCCTCAACTACAGCGGGGGGCCGCGCACCGTCGCGCACATCATGGACTGGCGGGAGATGGCGGCGCGGCCGGCGGTCAACACGGGCGGCGTGTGGGAGCGCGTGCGCGGCGCGTGGACCGGCGGCAAGAAGGTCGCGCAGGCCGAGGAGAGCGAGGAGCAGGGCGTCGCGTGGGACTATGGCGTTGACGGGCGGCGCGGGTGGCTGATTGGGCTCGCGTGGATTGTGGCGAGTGGTGTCGAGTGAGTCAAAGTGGTGGACAGGGGGGAGGGGGGGAGGGCGGCGGACAAGCAAGGGGAGGGGAGAGCGGTCGAGCGCCGAGCGCGCGGCTGCCGCGCTGCCCCCTGGTGCTCGGCTCGGCGCCGTGCTCTTGCTGTCAAGAGTGCTGGGTGCCCAGCTACTCTGGGACCCGCGGCGCTGTATGTGCCGCCGAGCCGTCCGGCGTGGCTTCCACGCTCCACGTCTTCGCACCGACGTCCTAAGGCGCATGCTCCCGCGACCAGCGGCTGAGTCCCCCTGCGCGGCGACTCGGCTGGCAGAGTGGTGGCGCGATCCTCGCGTAGCCTTCGAGAACGCCACACCTTTCTCCTTCGCTTGCAGCCGGCTGACTCCAGCATCGCGCCACTCTACTACCTCATCCGGCGCCCGACCTACATCCTCGACTTTGCGCTCACGCTCACGTTCAACCACATCCTCTTTACAACATACTACGCCAAGGCGTTCCCGACAAGTCTCTACTTCTGGGTCGTGCAGGCGCTCGGCGCCATCCTCATGATCGTGCTCGGCGAGCAGCTGTGCGTCAAGCGCGAGATGTCTTCCGAGCTCGACATTGCATGGAACCCAGGAGCCGAGGAGATTGAGCTCGGCGAGCGGAGATAGATGGTAGCGTATCAAACTATGCATGCTAGTAGTCTAGCCATTAAGTAGTCCTGATCCTTGGGCGGCTCGAACCGGGCGAGGTGAGCCGTCCTGCATGCCCCAACGGGGGCCTCCATGCGCGTTGCCCGAACGCACTCGGCGTGTGTGAGAGAGCGCACACACGTCTACTGCACGTCCTCGAGGTTGGTGGCCGCGACGAGCTCCTCGGCCTCGGCGATGACGCGGTCGACAGTCCAGCGGTCGTCCCGGTACCACTTGAGGTCGAGGATGTCGCCGACCTCGTCACACGCCCGCAGCAACAGGTCGATGTCCGTCTTGGTGTGTGATGCCGACAGGCAGAATCGGACGCGGGATTGGATGAGAGGGGTTGCGCTGGGGTCAGCTATGTCCAAATCTTCGCAAAGCTGACGCTCGCCTGGCCTTCGGCCCGACTCGCTCGGCAGAGTACTCACGGATACGCCACAATGACCACAGCAATCGGCGTCTTCTCCGCACCGACGCGCTCGAGCATCATGCGCGAGAACATGCCCATCTTGCCGGGGTTGTAGAGCAGCAGTGGGATGATCGGCGAGTCGCGATGCCCGTACACGATAAAGCCGAGCTTGCGCAGGCCCGAGGAGAGGTAGCGCGAGTTGAACGCGAGGCGACGCAACCGCTCGCGGCCCTCGGTGCCGTTCGAGAGCGCGACCGGCAGTTGCATCCACGACGGCAGCGAGGACGCGGGGGCCGGGCCAAAGCTCTGGTGTCTGCTCCAGACCGACATGGCCGACGCGGCGTCCTCCTCGAGGTCGGCGGGGGGCGCAAGGGGCGGTGCGACGCCCATGATGGCGGACATGGACGCGATGATCTGGGTGAGGATGGGCGGAGACATGGCCTCGGCGTAGCACATGGCGTGGCAGCGCACACGCAGGCTGTCGATGACCTCCTTGGAGCCAGCAATGTAGCCACCCGCCGCACCGAACGACTTGGTAAACGTGCCCATAAGAATGTCGACCTCGTGGGGGTCGATGCCAAAGTAGTCGCACACGCCGCGGCCGTTGGGGCCCATGGCGCCGATCGAGTGCGCCTCGTCGACGTAGAGGTAGAACTTGTAGCGGCGCTTGAGCTCCACGAGGGCGGGGAGGTTGACGAGCGTGCCCTCCATCGAGAACAGGCCCTCGACAATGACAAGAATCTTCTTCCAAGGGCGGTGGGTGCGGGGCTGGCCCTCGGCAATCGAGTCGCGCAGAAGCTTCTCGAGAGACTTCATGTCGTTGTGCTTGAACGTGCGGATAGACGCGCCAGACAGACGCACGCCTGTACGGATCGACGCGTGGTTGAGCTCGTCCGAGATCACGAGGCAACCCTTCTGGACAAACGCCGGGATCGTCGTCGAGTTGGTCGCGAAGCCCATCGAGATGATCATGGCAGCGTCGGCACCGACGAAGCGCGCAGTGAGCTTCTCGGCCTGGTGGTGCAGGTCGAGCGTGCCACTGTCGTGACGCGGCGCGGCGCCCGCCACACCGTAACGGTGAATGGTCTCGGCGACGGCGTCCGCACAGCCACCCGACGACGAAGCAAAGCCGAGGTAGTTGTACGACGAGACGTTGAGCGCGCGTGTCTTGGTGCCCGAGAGGAAGAACGTCTCGCGCTGGTCGTTCGTGTAGCGGTCAAGGAGCGTGATCGTGCGACCGGGCACGCCTGTGACGGGGCGCGAGAAGCAGTCGTCGAGACGGGTCTTGAGACGACGGGTGTAGAACGAGTCAAAGTCCGAGTTGAGCGCGGCGTATCCGTCGGCGGGGAGGAGATGAGCATAGTTCTGGGGGTAGAACTTTTTGCCAAAGTAGTCGCGGATGTGGCCGAGGCTGATGAGGAAGAGATAGGAGAGGTATGTTGTGAGCAGGATGTAAAAAGGTGGCTCGAGCTCCTCCTCGGGGTGAACGGGCTCGGCGGGGTTGTACGACGACGTCCAGCGGTAGTTGGGGTTGTTGCAGTGCCCAAACTCGCGGTGCTTGTACGGCAGGTTAGTCTGGACGTGCGGCTTCTCCAGATACCCGCGGTACATGCGCTCGATGGCCAGGTCGTCGTCGCTCCCCTCCCTGGAGAGGGTGCCGTTGGTGGACGCGTACGACGATATGGTGCTCTGGTCCGACATCAACTCGTCTTCGGGCGAGTGAGCCGAGGTCGCGTAGGTGACCTCTGCGTTGGAGTGGCGTGGGCGCGTGATGGCGTTGATGAGGGCATCGCGGGCCGTTGCAGACTCTGGTGATGGCGACTTGCCCTTGTTGCTGCGGATCGAGCCGGCCTTCTTTGGCGATGCGGCGCCGTTCTGCTTGCCGCGAGCCATGGTGTCAAGGTGGAGAGGATCTAGAGAGAGAGAGGCAAAGGTGGAGGACGTGTCGAGTGTTGAAGGGATGGATCGCGTCGTGTTGGATTGGGCAGGGTAAGCCGGAGTGCCCAGGGAAGGTCGGCGAGGGGAGGGGTGGATGCGACCAAAGGACTCGGGTTGGGGGGGACTACGCAGCTCGCTCTACGCGTCTGGGCGGTGTCGCGGGGTGCGCGGCGGTGCCCAGGAGAGGGGGAGAGGATGATATGCTCGATGTGTTGAGCGACGAGTGAGAGGTGTGAGTGTGTGGGTGTTGGGGGAGGAGTGGATGAAGGAGGAGAGTGAAGAGGATGGAGCTGACAGCAGGGAGTTACGAGGGAGGGAAGGTTGGGACTGTGCACTGTCCGCGTCTGCCCCCCCTCCTCCACTCCCTGAGCCCCACCGACCATACAATATTAAAGTGGGAGGTCAATTTTATTTCAATCGCGTGGCTGGACACAACCCAAAGGAGGGTGAGCATGACGCGTAAGTAGAGCCAATGACGTCGCTCCAATCTCCCCCCTCGCTCCCTCTCTCCAACTCATCTCTTTTCATGCATCCATCTCACGCTTCTTGAATATCTCTTCTCACTTATTCAAACACTTGATAGCGTTCACACCTCGCTTCCGCGCTTGGGGGCGCTGTGGACAGTTGACAGGCTCGGGGCGCGGTGGGGGCCGGGGATGGATTCGCGACTTCTTCGAATGGGTGACTCGGCGGCCGGGGCGGGCCCAAGCGTCCCGCACCAAGCCGCCTCAAAAGCCACAAAAAGTTCAACGCATGCCACGACCAACCGCGCCCACGCCGCCCAATACAAATGGCGACGCGTCGTGTCAACCCGCGTTGCGACTCGTGCATTCCGCAACGCGCTTTGTTCCACACGAGTCGAGTTCCGCTTCCATCGCTTGAGAACACACGGAGGGAGCACGACGCCCCGGCAGATTGAAGGGCGAGCTGGGATCGGCGTGACAGGATCGGGGAATGCGCGGAATGCAGCGGCTTGTTGAGCAACCAGGAACCTTCGCTTGGCCGTGGAAGGTATGGGTCGACGGGGGAGGGGCACGTCGAGCTGGTGGACGGTGGTGGTGGGGCGAAGTTGGGGTGGGCGGATGGACTGCCGCTGTGCTCACTTGTGGGCACTGGGCGGCCTCGATAGCACCAAGCGGGGCTGGGGATCACAGCTGGCCATGCTCACAAGATCACCCGGGCACGTGTTACTGGGCCCCACATCTCGCTTGCACTATCTGTGCCCAGGCTGACTGCCTCGCCGACGCATCCGCTTGGCACTGGCCGTAGAGGACCCCTCTTGCGGTCCACTCCAAGCACGTGGACGGCGAGATTCTGCCACAGACGGCGACCGCCACATGCGTCTGCTACACTCGTTCTCTCTGGGTCCAGAACGCCAGCTCAGTCACCTACGTCGTCGTTGGCGTGCGGCCCTCCTCGCCTCCACCACCCGCCAACCCCACGGCCAAGCCCCACATCGGTGGCAGGCAACCCGCTAACGATCCACCCTGTGGGGCATCGAAGTGATCTCACTGTCCTCGACAGTCAGCGCACGCTCCTTTGAGTCGGACACGTGCCGTTACTGTTGGCCTTCAAACGGAGGCACATGTTTCAACCTTGCCGAGACCGCAACTAGCAGACATGGGCCAGACTTGCGCATGCTCGTCGCCCTTGCAACCTCTCGCCTAAGGCGGCGAGGCCTCTAGAGCTTGTGGCGATACCAGAGTTGGTGAGGCTCCTCTAGTTGGTGAAGCTACTCTTGTTGCTGAAGTTAGTTTAGTTGCTGAAGCTACGGCTGGACAGTGAAGCTACAGGCGATCGCGGAACTGTCGTCCAGCATTCCCTCCCCTCCTCCCCTCACGCCCACCTCCCTCGCTGTGCAACGAGCACTCGATCCCAGCCGCTCTAGACTTACATCCCATGCCCACATCTCTCGTGGCTGGCGCACCGCAGCTTAGGGACCGGCTCAGTATCGGAGGCCCGCCTCGCCATCCTCGGTAACCCTCTCAATCGCGGCGCTCACTCTTCGTGACTGTGTGAACTCCGGCTGTGGCCTGCGTCGCCCCGCTGTGTGTATCGATCGCCGTCTCATCGCCGAGTGTGCCTAGCACCGTTGCCTCGGCTCACCACCGAAACATATCTCCCCCACCTGTGCCTTTGGCGTCCGTCATGCCCAGCGGCTATCCCCCAGCTGCCACAGACGTAGGAGTGGTCTGGACTACTGTAGCTAGACTGGGAGGAAGGGTTGGGCCGGTCGGGGTCATGGTGGAGGCAGATGAGATCAACCGAAACAGGTTTGGTGGAGGCACTAGTGCCCACTAACGGCAGCATGAGGAGGTGGTTGGCATCATCGCCATTTTTATGCAGAGCGCTCATCGCCGCCCACAACCGCATGACACATGCAGACCCAGCATTCCCCGGTGTGCTAAGAACAGCCAGCCAGCGCAGAGCAGCGGGCACACGAGCTGACGTCAAAGGGCGGCCGCCCCCGATCGTGGTAGTCACCCCGAAGCGGGCAGATTAAGCTCGCCGTGCCTGCGCTTGCTCGCTCGCTCAAACCGCGGGCCTGGCGGGGAGGGGATGTCCGGTCTTCCGTGTGGCCGTGTGCACGCATGCAGCGGTGCATGGCGAGTGCGTGGCTCAAGACTACTAGCTAGGTACAGTGTGCACGGTACGGGGTGGACCTGCCCGCGCGCTCACCTTGTCTCGAGCCTCCGGATTGTGCGGCGCTCGGCAGGGTGGTCGAGCTGGTGCGTTTCGCTTTGTGCTGTCTGCCTAGTTTCAGGCTCCGACACGGCACAACGCACGCCCCGCCCTGGGTGCGAGAACGATTAGCAGTTTAATCTGGCGTGGTTTACCCCTGGTTGGGCCGCGTGGAGCATGGGTTAGCCGTGGCGTGGCGCACTCGGCGGCGTCGGATCGGGTCGCGCTACGGGTAGCCATGCTCGGCCCCGGCCCGCGCCCAAAGTTGGCCCGCGCGGGAAAAACCGAGGACGGGCTGCTTCCGAGATTGCGGCCCCTGGGTTCTCGCTGCCGTGAGATTATCGATCTGAGGTGGCCGACATTGCGACGCTCGCACATGCCGTCTCCCACGCCCACGCCGTCGTCCATGGCAGTTGAGCACGTTGAGGCGCGCGGGCCCGCCGATCACACGCCCGAAACTTGCTAGCCGCGATGCGCGCGTCAGCTCGTCAGAGCTCGAGCCTGACACGTGCCTGGACAGCTGTCCAGGCACGGCTCCTCGTCTTGTCACAACGGCTGAAAGGAGAGTGAAGACAAGGGCGATAACGGCTGGTGGCATAAGCCGGATGGCTGGGTGATGGGGGACTGTGCGGCGGCCTGCACCATGCACCATCGACTGTAGATTCGCGCACGAACGCACGGCCCCTCCCGTCGCTTCATTTGGATGCTCTTCGCCTCCCGCTCGACGCTCGATGGACAAGTTGAAGGTGTCCCGATGAGGCCGATGACATGCACATCGGTTCCCCATCAGTTGCAAAGCGGCGATCACCGGCGTTTTTGCCGCCATCTGCCATCTTGAGCATGGGCGTGGGCAGTTGCCTACTCGGTACGACCATGACCTGAAGTGCGAGATTGAAATGTGGTGCCTGTAACCTCTAGTACCTCCACTTGAGGGCGAGTAATGGCTCGATCAAGAAACCAAATCGGGCATGAGGCAAGGGGAGGCCGGCAAGTGAGCGCATGAGGGGAGAAGCGGGTTGACCGAGTGTGCCTTGAATTAAGTGCCACTTGCGCGTAGCAGCGTGGTGAGGAGCGAGAGTGAGGCTTGTGCCTGGGGTCCAGGTGCCAGGTGGGTTGGGGAGGGGGAGGGGGGTTTCTAATGTGCCTTGTAATAGGATAGGATAGTGTGCCTTGTACCTTGAACCTTAGTAGAGTTTTACCTAGCCTCGGCCTCTGCCACTGTGCCCATTTGGCCACTTCGGTTGTTGGATTGACGGCCGTCTTTGCCCGGTTTACCCTTGTTTCTCTTCATCTCTCTCTCTCTCCCTCTCTCCCTCTCTCCCTCTCTCCCTCTCTCCCTCTCTCCGCCTCCTCCCCCTCATTCACCGAACATTGCTGCACATGCCCCGCTGCCGAGAGAGAAGAGGGGCCGAGCCATGCACGCCAGAGATCTACCCATCAGCCCATCGCGCCCATCTGCCCCAATCAGCCCCATCACAAGTCCCCCCTTGCCCTTGTTGCCGAGGCACACAGACGGCACGACCCCCAACAGGCACCCCCGCGCCCATCTCCTCCCCACCGCGCTGCTGATGCGCTAGACTCGCGACTCGTACACACTGCTACACCGCACTCGCTCGCTCTAGCTCTGGCCCAAACTTTGATTGCCGGTGCGCGTGTCCGTCCCTCTGCCCTCATCCTCCTCTCCATTCAG
The DNA here is from genome assembly GCA_023630115.1 of Cutaneotrichosporon sp. PK4640. NCBI lineage: Eukaryota > Fungi > Basidiomycota > Tremellomycetes > Trichosporonales > Trichosporonaceae > Cutaneotrichosporon > Cutaneotrichosporon sp. PK4640. The sequence goes on from JAMALN010000227.1 coordinate 47,346, forward strand.
CAATCTCCTCGCCCTCTCTCCCCTCGCACGGCACCCACTAGCTCACTTTGACTTTATTGACTCTTGGCTCTAGACTCTGGCTCTCGCACCACCACCACCCACTCTCCCACAGCCACAGCCACTAGTTGTCTCACCGACTCGGTGCTGTGTCGTGCCGCGCCGTACCTTGATCCTTTTAGACCCCCCATCCTCCCCTCTCTTGCCTCTCCTCGTACCCACCCATTCTTGTCAACGACAATCCACAGCCCATCCGAGGCCCCGAGGGTGTCATCTAAGCGCAGATGCGGCACGGCACACAATCACACACACCCGCCCTCATCC